>JAFIDM010042193.1:19006-41145 GCA_023159025.1 Thereuonema tuberculata
GTTCTTCCTGTGTTAATAGATAACGTTATTGAAAATGTTTAATATCTATTTTATGTTTCATCTTTTTTTTGCCATTTTAATAAAAATTAGTATTTAGAAAAACGTTACAGCTGGTGTGACACAAAAAGGAGAATTATGATTTTAAGTTTATTAAGAGTTTAAACCCTAAAATAGTTTTAATTTGGGGGTGAGGGCTGCAAAAATGCAATGACGAGGGCACTGCGCGACAACGAGACGAATCTAATGGCGTATCAACTACAATTCTAGATGCTATAGTTTTGGCTGTACGTACGGTCGAGTAAGGGGTAACACGAACAAGATGTGAACAGTGAAAAAATTTCTAGTCTAGATTTTCGTTGTGTCTAGTCCTATTTTAATTATTTTTGATAAACTTGTAGATTGTGATGTTTTGCACTTGTTTGGAAAATTTCACTCAAAAATACGCAACACGCCTGAGATATCAACTGCCAAAATTTAATATGGCAAAACGTCATCTAATATTAGTGAAAAAATCTACTGATGATAACCTGTTAACAGGTTGAAACCTAGGTCTGGTTTCTTTATTACATGTCTTTTAAAGATTTTTTAGTTTTTTTAAAATTTTAAAGATTTTTTAAGCAAGTGTATTAGCTTTTTTAAATTCAACCGTAGGCCTACTCTAATGATACTTTTTGTTGTTTTTCTCGAGGCACACCCTTTGAGAAACGCTGATATAAAGTACATTATACTCTCGATATCTCGAAGTCGAAAGGACGCTAAAAAAAATTCGATATAGCGAGTTTTTGAGATAACAATGATAAAACATAAAAATTCAGTAAAAACCCAAGATACGGAATAAAATTCTAAAAATTAGAGTCTTGATAGATGAGAATAAGTATAAATATGTAATGATAGTTGACAATAAGTCTAAATACAGCAATGATAATAGTCGAAAATAATTACATTAAATTGAAAAGAATCAGTAAAATATAATGAACTTACATTGCTAGAATTTTTAAAAAAAATACCTATTTGCTTCGACACAACTGAACTGCGATTTTTTCCGGAAAAATTCATTTTTTACTTAGAAAAATATTCGACATAACAAGGTTTTGAGTGAAAACTCTTCGACATAAGAATTAAAATTAACATTAGATGAATGTGTAACATCAAGGGGAAAAATAATTTTTTCGACATATCAAGGTTTTCGAGATATCGAAGTTCGACATATTGAGATTATACTGTAATTATTTTAAATGATACAAAGGATTAGATTCTTATGAAGATATTTGAATAAATTTGAATAAAATTCCTTCAGATTTATCCTTTTATTTAGTTCCAGGTAAATTCAAAATTGAAGCATTTTATTTCTACTTTTTTTTAAACTTCATTTATTCTGTAATAACTATTATTATGGTATTTTTAACATTAATTAATGTTATCGAAAATATTCTAAAAAGATGTTAATTTCATTAATATAAATTAATTTTTTTCCAGGGGCATTCTGACTAATAAAAAAAGTGGTTATGTTATCTGGCTATGTTTTATAATTTCATTTAGTTTTAAGATCTTGAAAAATACTGCGAATGCAGTTGATGTATTTTTAGGCTTCTTTATAGTTCATAGCAGGAGAAGCCTTCAATCCCCGTTCTGTAATGTCCTGAGAAATTCATATCTCAGGAACGACATGTGCTAGCCACAAGATCTTGTTAAAAAGATCTTGCCAAGACTAGCTCATAGCCGTTGAGAACTCCTTTCTAGCTTGTGTGATTCTAAAGTTTTAGGTCTCCTCTAGAATTTGATCTTACTTTATAAGTTTTATTAAAATCTTGTATATTATAAAAATTTATTTCTTCTTTTTTATATTGACTTCAACTAGAATTATTAGATGAATTAGTTATATGAAGCAATTTTACTTTTCTTGAAATAAATCTTACAATGATTGGTGTATTTCATTATAATGGGAACTCCCAAATCTACGGAGAGCTTATGATACTTCTGCGGGGTTTTGATGATGTAAAATTTCAGAGATTTTAGCATCCGCTCTGTATAGAAGCCGTGGGGCATTATGCGATTGCTACTAGGATTGCTACTCCTATCTTGTTTTATTTGTCGTAAGTTTTATCCAATTCCGAAAACAAAACAAAACAAAACAAAAAAAAAAAAACCACACACACTTCTGCATTTTTTCTTAATTGGATATTTTGCTATTTCAGGTCCCCACGTTCTGTGAGCACGTGAACTCAAGCTGCATCTCAGAATAAGGTAAGGTAAAGTTTCCCATTCTCTTTCCATTGTCTTCGGATACAAAATTTTAAGCAACAATAAATTTTTAGATATTGCAATATTATAAAGGTTTGATGAATACAAATGGAAGTAGATTTTCTCCACAGTTTCTTCTCACAAAGTGATTGTCCTTGTTATAAATTGATCATAGTCTTAATAACTCTGTCGTAAAAGTGACAACAATTTGAGGCAGTTTATAAAGCACAAATATTCTTTTTATTATACTGTACTTATCGTCTATACATTGTTTCTATATTGAAATTTTGTAGTAGCACCGCTTTTCTGACAAATTCAGTTAGATATCTGAAATTGAAAGATTTGATTTTTAATTTTTTTTCTGGAGGATTTCAATTCAGGAAGACATTTTTCTAAGGATGTTCTTTTGTCATCATGAGTTAAGAAGGAACCACTATTAAAATCAAGGAGTTGGGCTAATTTGTTTTTGTTTTTTGGATGAAAACGATTCCTTAATACATCTAGGAATAATAGTGATCGAGAACCTCGGCTTTTTTTGGTAGTTTTTTTTTAAGAAAACTCGAGATTTCCCTGGAACTCTTTTGCGGGCGGCGGATGTGCACATTTTCAAGGTAAAATGTTGTAGCGTCGTTATGAGGCGGGCAGAAAAATAAACACCTGGTGGAAACGATTGTTCGTTTGTAAATAAAACATAAAAAATAGCAAACAGTTTTCATGTAGTTAGCTGTAGGTTAGGTTAAGTGAGGTATGTTACTTTCCAGGATGTTTCGTTTGTAAAAACTCCCCCCAAAAAACATACACTCCGTTTCGGAATGATTCGCCGTTTCCATTTGCTTAGACTAAAGTTTTTAGAATTCTCACTTGGAAATGAAACGCAGGTTGTTTTGAAAACGTTTGTGATTTTTAATTTATAAACGTATTACAAATATATTCGTGCAGGCCTTGATTTCTTGCTGTTAATTTAATTTCATTTCAGTTTAATTACAACTTAGCAAAACCTATTCTTTAATTAATTCTTTAAAAAAAGCCGCTTTTTTGAAGTAAACATAATTATTTATAGCAGATTTTAACTTAACAGTGTTAAGCTTCTGATGGTCAATAAAATTCGAAATTTTAGAATTCCAAACTTAATGATTTCAATGTATTCATTCGTTTCATACATGTTTTGTATGTGAGGATTCTACAAAAGTATTAAAATTCTGAAAAATCAGGAACTAATTTAAAATTACAACTTTATATTAAGAAAAGTATTAAAAACTAAAATCAGAATTAGAAAAAAAAAGACTCATAATAATCAAAATTATTCAGTGATTTCTCGCTTTTATCTCAAAATTTGCCAGTTTTTTGTTGTTTTTTTTTTCCGGTGATTTTTTTTTTTAAAAGTTGCAAACAATTTTACTAGTGCATTTAAGGTTCGAATTACGTATTATACATTTCTCAAATCCAGAAACCAGTTACAGAAGTTGTCATTTTCTTACCAAAAAAATTCCATCCTGCATTAAAAAAAAAACCACCATCTCTACGAAGCGATTCAGATATATCTATATATACAGATATATCACATTGTAATAATTAATGTTGTTGAATGTCATCAGTAAGAAATGTTTGAGGTATTGTTGTTCAACCAAGGGAAAAATACAGGCAGTACCCTGGTATTACAGTACATACCAACGAGGTATGTTCCTGAGTACGTCTATAAGTCGGATTTGTATGTAACTCGGATCCCTGATGAATAGTAAATGTACGATAATAATAACACGGTCCCGTACTACAAGTACATACCACAAAGCATATTAGAGTCACTCTCACATAAGCTGTACTGGGACCGCCCCATTCACACAGACAAAACCATACATCACAACAGACCTGACATCACACTTGTTGATAAGATCAACAAACAGACCTATCTCATTGATATTGCAGTGCCTATCAGCAAGAACATGCAGAAAACTCACGCAGACAAGATCAGTAAATACACAGACCTGGAACACGAGCTCCAGAAGCAGTGGAGGCAGGACCGAGTACGTGTTGTACCCATCGTCATGTTCGCCACTGGTCTGGTGCCTCAAACATTGCACCACAGTCTCAGCACTCTAGGACTTCACAACAACACTTGTACACAACTCCAGAAGGCTGTGGTACTCAACACAACACGCATAGTTAGGAAATTTATGGACACAACCACACATCCCTAATCATTCTTGCACACGTCTTTACACTTGGCAGTATGTGCTTTGGTCCTTGACCCGCCATGTTGTGTTAGCTGGGAAAGCCCAAGGTTTTGAAACTTTTACAGAATAATAATACAATGGCTCATACGTGGTAACAATACTACACTGTAATGCTGTAATAATGACAATTACAACAACAACAACAACAATAATAATAATAATAATAATAATAAAATAAATACTTGGCAATATGTGCTTTGGTCCTTGACGCGCCATGTTGTCTTAGCTGGGAAAACACGAGAATAGAAACATTTAAGTAATAATAATAAAATAATATCCCGATACTGTAATAATAAATTACCAGAAACTATTGCATGATCTTAAGAATAAACATAGACTCACAAAATCGAATAAAATAGTTAAGACGAAAGTGATGTTGTGCTTCTTATAAACAACGAGAGCGTAAAGACGCTGCGCCAACAAACCGTTTACGCCATGCGAATTTGTTTATATGCACGGAAGAAACTTTTTCCCGAATTATTAATTGAATTATTTAATTACAAAGTAACCTTATGGGAAGCCTTGAGAGACCGTTCGTAAGTAAGAACGTTCGTAAGTCGAGTCGTTCGTAACCCGGGGACCACCCGTATTTGAAAGATTTCGCATACCTTTACGTAAGTTTCTTTCACACATTAACAAAATTTCACACATTAACAAAACTAAATTCTAAATATTCTATCAATAATTTTATTAATAATCTTTTAAATTGCATTTTCCTTTGTAACACGTAAAGTTTATTTATACTTTATTGAGTAACTATATTTATTAGAAAACAAATGCATATTTTGTAGTCATTTGATTATTAATCATTTTATTACGATAATTGTATTTTATTTAGAAATAGTTACAGTGAAACCCCAGTTATCGAGGGCTCAATTATCCGTGGGATTATCCGTGGTCCTCTGTAGTCGATACAAATTTCTAAAATGAAAGGACCAACACACAAAACAATTTAAAATTATTTATAAACTTGTGGAACCTTTCGGATTTCTGTGCGGAAACCCCTCTTCTGAAGAAAGGAATCCGAAAGGCTCCACAATAAGTTATTTTATAAATAATTTTAAATCGTATTTGTATGTTGTTAATTTTATTTTTCAAATTTAATCTTCGTACACGTTAAACGATTATTAGTTATACAGGGTGTTTCGAAAATGGTAGACAAAGCGAAGAGATACGGATTTCAAAGATCGTTTTGAGTCGAAAATGTTCTACGACATTTTGTTGTACGGGCCGTAGTTTTCGAGTTAGGAAATGAATGCTTTGGGAATGGTCGCTAATTGACCATTTAGGAAGTATAAGTAAATAAGGTAAAGGTTTAATTATCACACCTGTTTTCAATCATGACATTTGTTACGGGATTGCATTTTGTAATTTGCCTTTACCTTTCATTATATCCTTCATTATATTCTCCATCTTCTTTATAACAATATTTCGATCAGCTACAATCTTTACTGATCTTCCTCATGTATAATTTTTAGGGATAAATCCCTTCTACTAAATTCTTTATGATAATAATTTATAAGAATCAATACTCAATAATATCTTCGATTCTAAGCTGTAAAAGATATCACCTCAAAAATAATGTAAAGTATCATATATTAATAATGATGTACTGTAAACCTTATCCTTATTTACTTACACTTCCTAATGTGAACTGAGCTTTCTTTCCAACACATTCATTTCCACGGTCCGTCCTCTCAAACCACGGTCCGTACAACAAAATGTCATAGAATATTTTCGACTCAAAATGACCTTTGGAACCCGTATCTTCGCTTAATCTACGAAACACCCTGTATAAAAAAAAAAACAAACAATGCAAGTGGATTAATAAAATAACAGAAGTCATTGTATTTAATAATAAACTAGTGGACCCGTGCGAATAATTCGCAACAAAAAACCACCTTTGAGAAATAATAAACAAATCCAATAGCTTGTGTGCATGTTAGTTAAACACATTGTCAATAGATGGCGTCTTCTCAAGTTTTATAAAAAAGTTGACCCGTGCGAATAATTCGCATGGTATCTTGATCAGTCACCGAATGGTAATGTGGAAATAAATAAATGAACAGATTGTCAATAGATTGCCTTCTACATTTTTACAAAAAATATTTTTAAAATAAATTTTTTTAACGAAAACATTAATTTTAAACAATCTGTTTATTTTTCATCATTAGCGGTGAACGTAATCTTGAAAATATCTCAATCATTGATTTCGATGAAGTATTAAGGGAAATAAAAAAAAAACACCTTTGAGAAATAATATATGAGAAGTTGACTAATTTTTATGTTTCTATTGTTATAAATCGTTTATTTTTATTAAAATATAAATCTTTGTTTTTTTTTTATCTGTTGTTATTAAATAAACGATGAAATATCATTTAAAGTGCATTTTTATTCAAAAAAGGAAATAGTTGAAGGTTACAACGCTAAAGCAATACTTTCACTTTCGAAAAATAAGGCGCTTCTGTTAAAGCGTGTCTACATTTGTATAAAAAGTTTTTAAAAATAAAGTTTTTTAACGAAAACATTAATTTTAAACAATTTGTTTATTTTTCGTCATTAGCGGGAAACGTAATCTTCAAAATGATGCCTCAATCATTGATTTTGATGAAGTAGTAAAGGAAATATAGCGGTCCGACAAAAAAAACCCTTTGAGAAATAATATATAATGATGTTTAAAATAACAAAAAGTCACAATTAATGAAAAAAGGTTCAATATTGTATTTAAGAGCTACAAGATTGTTTATCTTATGATTTTTATAGTTTTTATATATATTTAAACCAATTACATTTAAATACTGTACGTATTTTATATGTTACCGTGTTTTTTCAGTTATCCGGGTACTAGCTTCCTCCAATTACCACGGATAATTGACTGTACTTAATTATTTACAAAAATTATGAGTAATCTTGAACACCTAAACCTTTTTAAAAACAAATAAGTTTGAAAAAAAAAATAATATTGAAAGCTATTTGAGGATATTACGTAATACAATTTGATAACTTAATTACAAAAGAAAGCAAAAAACCGCACACATTTAAAGGTTCACTGAGCTATTTTTGGATATTTTGTATCGGGAACCCAAGACGGACCGTTTCGAGATTCCAATCTCTCATCGGTTGGGTTCGCCCAGTACTCAATAGCTCAGTGAAACCAAAAGAAGCATAAACAAAGAACAAATAAACAAAACAATCACTCTTAAGTTAAAAAAAAACAAACATCAAAATATAAATTAATAATGAAAAGTGCAATATATTAATCCCCGATATCTCAAAGCTTAGCATATATTATGTGTATGTTTTCTTTACAAATTAATATTTTATAAGCTAAGCGTTGAGCTAGAGGGGATTAATTAATTAGCCTTTTTTATTATTTATTTTTGTTTTGATGTATTTTTAACGTAAGGGTCATTGTTTTGTTTGTTAAATTTGTCTATTATAATTTGATAATTTACATATTGCTGAGTTGTTCTATCAATTGCAGTGTTGTTCTTTGAGTAAGCCATTACAAATATTATTGTAGAAGATTATCTTTGAAGATACGATGATCTGAAACAGATGTCAGCTATGTTTAGTAGAAGCGATTTGAAATTCGATCAGGACGATGAGATAAGTTGTTATCACTCCGCTCAACTAATAAAAAAAAAAGAATAAAAAAAGATGATATTAAAGGACTTACAATCGATTATGTTCTGACAGCTTAAAAATTACCATAATTTTAAGATGTCTTTGTTGTTTGGACTTACTGTGGTAAGCGTTCGAAGATTGAGGTCAAACATTCCGCACACTTCGAACTTAGCTGAGGGCAAAGTTTTCCAGACAGTTGACTGGAATTCCTAATAAAAAAGAAGAAAAATTAATGGTCAAACTGTTTCGTTTCCCAAGTTATTATTCTATCTGTTTGTAATTTAATTAACAGTAATGTTATTTTTAGCCAGAGACTAGCCGGCAACCGTCGCTTCGCTCCGGAAGCCTTGTATACATAACTTAAAAAAAACGCTTTTTTTTATCGGAAGCGCAGTGGTTCCTGAAAAGAAAAATGAACAATAAAAAACTCACTAATGACAAATTAGTCAGAAAATTCTCTTGTGCCAGCAGTCCGCCGGCCTCAATGAATTTTTTTTAAAGCATAAAAATTTCAATCTGCGCATTGCATTATTAATAAACGACAATGGGTGAGACCAAATTGTTTACCAAGTACCATTCTGAAACAGCTGTTTCACGCTCTTTGGCGATCATCACTGAGATCTCGTTGTTTACTGGTGACTGCTCCTGGCTGATGATCGCCAAAGAGCGTGAAACAGCTGTTCCAGGACGTCACTTGGTAAAGAATTTGGTCTCGCCCAATGTTGTTTATGTAGCAAATTAATATCGAGATTGCTGAATATACGACTTCCCAGCCCTTCGTGGCCTTCTCCACTTGAAACCTTCACTTGAAACCTTCCCCAGTTGGTAAACATCACATGATCATTACCAATTAATGTTATATTCTAAATGATAGTTACAAATTGATGTTAAATTCGTATAAACTATTGAAACGCCGCGAAGCCAAAGGCCCCTAACATCTTCCGCCACAAATTTTAAGTATGTAGCATGATGGGAAGTATGCTAAACATTTCGAACAGACAAAATTGTTTTACTTTTGTATTATAGATATAGATATACCAGGTGATAAAAATATATATACAATACAGTAGGGCCGAAAACAAACGACACTGAACAATTTGACCACATGAAAGGTGGCACTGCGAGATGAATACATAGGCGATTGTTGTATTCAGTACAGGAATGATAGTGGATATGAGATTAATCAGTGTTGCTGTGAAAATGTATTAACTATCGAAGAGAAAGTGTTAATTGTGGAGCACTATTTCCGATCATACGGAACAGACAATGGACCTAGCCTGCTACACGTTGCTACGGAATTTCGGGAGCGTTTTAACCGTCCAGCACCCACGAACTAGGTTATGCTGTTCATCGTCGATAAGTTCCATCGAACCGGAAGTGTACTCACACACAGCGGAAAGGTTGCATCGGCCGTCCCATAACAGTAACAACGAATGAAAATCACGGTCGACTTTTTGAACAAGTGTTGCAGTCGCCACAACGAAGTCTCCGACGAACGGCAATTAAACTAGACATGGGTCGAACATCAGTTCGGCGTATGTTTAAAACCATTGGTTCCCTTACAAGATACAGACTGGCCAACCATTGAAACCTGTCGATAAAGAAGCCGAGACTGTGTACTGTGCTTCCATGTTAGTAATGGTGTACGACGATCCCTGATGTTTGGTTAATGTTTGTTTTTTCGGACGAGTGTCATGTTCATCTGAATGGCTGTAACAATAAACAAACAACCCGATTTCTTGGTTTCGCCAGACCAGACCTCATTATTGAAATACCATTCCACAGTGAACGGCTGACGATATGGTGTGCGGTCTCTGGAAACGGTATGATTGGTCCGTACTTCATCGAGGATGACCAACAGAATCTGGTGACTGTAAATCAGGTGCGTTATAGAGAACAGGTAATCACGCCGTTTCTCACGGACCTCCAACCTGCCGAGCACGACACCTACATCTTCATTCCCAGTGGTTTCAATAAGAAGGGAATATGTGTCATACGGCGAGGGAATCACTTCGATTACTTCATGACACCTTCGGAAATCACGTGATATCCCGTGGAGCAAACATTCCATAGCCCTCACATTCCCCTGATTTAACTCCACCTGATGAGTACGTTTGGGGAATGCTGAAAATGCTTTTTCAAGGACAACTTCCGGTAAACATTGCTGAACTGCGGCAAAAGATTGTGACAACTCTTAGGTTAATGGAACAACCTCTCTTCCGGGACATGGTGGACAACCTACGTAACCGCTACGAGTACTGCTTAGAGCGCCAAGGAGATCACATGGAACATGTATTTGACAACGACCACCGTTGATTTATTCTTTGGATTGCAGCATTTCCTGTTCAAAACGTTTCGGTGTCGTTTCTTTTGGGCCACACTGTATAAGTTGATATGAAGTAAAATAATTATTTGAAAAAATAGTTTTTTTAAAATACCACGTTTTTAAGACGGACTAAAACTTATAAAATAATTTTTCCTAGCCCCATACAGATTCCTAACCCCATACAGATAGTCCTGAAACTCTGTGATTGTAAATTTTTAATAACTTTGAAAATACTTGTAAGATTTAAAACGAAAAAACGTGGGGCACAAGATAATATACACTCCATCCATACCATCTCAATTATCTATTACATGCGCCCCACGTTTTTTCGTTTTAAATCTTACAAGTATTTTCATAGCTATTAAAAATATACAATCAAAAAGTTTCAGGACTATCTGTACGGGGTTAGGAATCTGTATGGGGCTAGAAAAAATTTATACTTTTTAGTCCGTCTTAAAAACGTGATACATTAAAAAAAATATTTTTTTCAAATAATTATTTTCTGCTTTTTAGTCGTGTGTGTAAGAAATTTTTCAATTGATTTTAAACATTTTGATGAGATTATATTAGGGACATGTGGTAAATTTCATGTTTATTTGAGTTTCTCTTCCTTGCGTTGGGTGGCAGTGCCATGTGGCCATTTACACAGCGCCGCACCGATCTGTCATCTGAAGATTAGGGTTCCCTAATGAACAGACAATGTTAATGTTAAGAAAGCGAGTTAATATTGCATTGTCATCCAGTTCTGAGCTATGTTTAAAGTTTGAAGTCTCTAGCTCATCGGGAAGTTAGTTTAAAATCAATTGCAAAATTTGTACCGAACAAACAGACAAGAAAGCGAGCTAATAAAAACGTGTTAATTAATAATAATAAAAAGGATTGGAGATATATATGATGTCGTTTATAGTTGTCTAGATATTGATAAACAGTGTTCAGCAACGGATACAGAACCAATTGAGATTGTATTTAAGAATTAAAATTGCCAGATTTTTTTATTTTTTTGTTATTATTCAAATCATTTATAATTTCCACCTATGTATTTTTTTATTTGGAAGTATTCTTTTACTTTGCACTTTAAATCTTTTCTTTTATTTTTATTAAAACTTTTCTATTATTATTATTAAAACTATACTTCATCTTAAGTTAAGGAACAATGTTTACTTTATCAGATACCTCGATGGAAATCTATGATATCAAGTTAGGCTTAAATTGTTACCATATTTCCAATGATAATAAAGCGATGATGGTAATTATGTGATACTAACTATTAAAAGTCAGTAGTTAACAATGGGTGAGATCAAATGTTTACTAGATGACATTCCACAATAGCTGCTCGATGAGAAAATAAAGCCTGCCTTATACAAGTAAATTTTAATACAAAACTGATTTACACAATTAACCCAACCAGGTTTCGACTGCACCCCAGTCTTTTTCAAGTGCCTATCTTTTCAAATAGTCAGTCGAAACCTGGTTATGTTAATTGTGTAAATCAGTTTTGCATTAAAATTTACTTGTATAAGGCAGGTGTGCAGGCTTTATTTTCTCATCGAGCAGATATGTGCAGCAAAACGTAAAAGTTTGTAACGCATGTACCAGAACAGCTGTTTCTCGCCCTTTGGCGAGCATCAGCTGGGTGTAGTCACCATCTTTTTATTTATATTTATTGTTGTTTTCCTTTAATTTTGGAGATCCACATTTATTCTGTAACATATTAAATGTCAGTGTTTAAGTAACTACTTAAACAATTTAAAATAATTATAACATTTTTACATTAAATTAGTTTTTATTATTTTTTTTTTGTCACATATATCCCAATATTTTCATTAAGATTGAACCTGATGTTTTTGCCAAATTAAATTTTGCTGTAAATGACATTTGTTTATTTCAGCCAATGACGTCTTCTGCTTAAACTAAATCAAATTAAACTAATAAAACTAATATTATGCTTTAATTTAAGTTGATTTAACATTAATGGGATTTTAAAGCGAAATCAGATAGGCCCACTATGCATTAAAGACGAAATATTTTCCTATCTAATTAAATTCGGATAGCGACTACTTTTGGCAGTGCAATATCCCATCACAAGGTGAGGAAGGATGGTGGACCTATAATACTTCAAATACTCACTTAAAATGTTTTATGTTAAAATGTTATATTTAATGTTACAGTATTCAGCAAAACAAACAGTAGCGAAATATTCCACATCCCCACGCGATAATAGAGCGTAACGAAGCATCACAGTTTATTTAAATATAAACTGTATAAATAACTGTATTAGGTTTTTAATCATTCGATGCAATAATGGTTGGAGCACAGAAGAAAAAAGTATTTCTACTCGAATGTTACAACCGTTCATATAGCCTAGGACGAAAAGACGGACCCAGCTTTGCTTATGTTTCGGCTTACGTTTCGGAAACAGGCCCCCAAGTGACGGTATGGTTTTTGGCGTCAACCAAACATTCTGACAGACAGGTAGTGTGGTGATACAGCGTAAAGGGTGCACGGGACGGCCACGACCAGTAACAACAAACGAGAATCACGGTCGTTCCTTTGGAACAGATATTTACCTGCCATACAGCTATGGCATGCGGGCCGTTTCTTCATGAAAACTTTCCTGGCCGTGTCATCTGGCCGGTAATAAGAAAATTACCGGAATGGTATGAACTATGGGTCAGCCCGTAGCGGCGAACATTTAAAAGATATTGTACACACCTTGAATGGATAATCCTAAGTTAGCGTATTCCTGCACCACATAACTGATATTTTATTATATTTATTGCTTCCATTCCTGGTTTTTGTCTTATTCATATATATTGTCATATTCAAATTAATTTCCGATAGTATAAAAAAAATACCTGCTTTTCGCTTGCAATTCTGTTAACTGATTTTTTTTAAACAGAATTAAAAAAAATCTATTAAAATCAAACAAGAATTTATTTATTATTTATTTTAATAAATTATTTAAGTTAGCCAACACTAACAAACAATGTTTATTATTCCTGCATAAACATGTTTGTTAGTTTTGGTTAAATTTACTAAACGAAGTAAGGTGTATTTCGTGGAAAACTCATATTATTTTTAGAATTTGCTAATGTATTCGTATTTAAATCACTTCAAAACCTGTAAAATTTTATGAATTATTTATTATTTACTATAAATGAGGATAAAGTTTTTAATATTTAAATTTTGTCTGTTGATTCTTTTAATTTTGCAATTTAGAACATTGTAACTCGGACAATATAGAACAATTCTACTTTTCTTTCACATTAACAGTATTAACATAATGTATAATGACTAACTTTTATTTTTTTTGTTAAATTAACATTGTTAAATTAAATTGAATTCTAAAACCTTAACTATTTCTTTTAATGTACTTTATCGAAATGATGTAAATCACAGTTTCAGACTTTTAAAAAATTTATCTTTATGCTATTTAATTCGGATTGATTAATAAATATTCAATTAAAATTTTCTAATTATTGTAATTCTGATTGATTACTATATTTCATTAAAACTTTCCAATTAATTAATAATAGTAAATTAAAAATCAGTTAATGAATTAATTTAGTAACAATGAATAAATCAACTTATATAATTGGCTAATTTCGTCTGTCCGTCTGTCTGTCTGTAACTCGATATAATTAAGCTATTAAGATAGTTCCAAGGTTCTCAATGGTACCGTTGAATCAAGGGTACTCAAATTGGATGAAATATTAGTTCATTTTGTCATTCCATGTTGTTTCCATGAAATTTTAACTGAAATTCTAACAAAACATACGTTCAAAACCAAATAATTTTGTAACCACTGCACAGATTTTAATGAAATTTGGCATACTTATTCAGTTTTTTACGCTGATTTTGAAACTCAAAACCATTTTTGCCGTACAAGCTTCGTTCACAAGTTATCGCAGTATTTAGATTATACAAAGGTGAGTTTTAAATGCCTTTCGGCGTTATGAGTCAAAAATAAAAATTATTCTTTAGATAAATTAAACTTTAGATATGGTTGGTATTTCGTTTTTCTTTATGGGTGTAAAATGATCCTTTAGATTAAACTCTCAGAACCTATATTACAGGTGTACAGGTAAGAAGTATGTTTCAAATCATCAATCGAATCATACATATATATATATATATATATATATATACAGTGCAACTTGGATAATTCGAAGCTGAAGGGACCACTACAAAACTTCGAATTATCCAAGACTTCGAATTAAAGAAGTTACATCTTTTAACTTTAATTTCAGGTCCACTGAATGCTTGAAAAGATTATTCTGTCAGTAAGTAAATATTTATTCAGAAAGATCATAGTATGAAAGACTTAAACAATATATGTATGTAAACAAAATAAGATTTATATTACATAAGCTACAGTACATATTACATTCAATACAGAAAATTATAGTTTTTCAAAAAATTGTGCAATGTCTGATTGTTTTGTAGAATTCAGTCGCTTAAGGTTACCAAAATCATCAAGCATGTTTAGTGAACGGAAAATAGCTTCACTTTCGTTGGTTTGTCCTTCAGTGTATCGACGAAATTCGGCGCTATCCCGTACTCGTTGCCGATTTGGCATTTCTTCTTCACACCCTTTTCCACCTCGCGTATGACAGCGACCTTTTTCAGCGAACGTTAAATTCTTGTACACGCGTGGTTTACTGAAAACATGGTGACACTGACAGCAGGAAGCTCAATGGCGTCTGTAGCGTTACGTGTCGAACGGTGGCGGGAAGGGGATTTCAGTTGTCACGTGTCGAATTTCTTAACGATGAAACGCCGAAAAGTCGTTATGGTTCGAAATTTTTTATTAAAAACTTCGAATTAAGGAAGTTGAACTTCGAATTATCCACGATTTTTTTAACATTGATTTAATAAGAAATTCAAGGGACTAAGAGAAATTTTCGAATTAACCACGATTTCGAATTAAAGACGTTCGAATTATCCAAGTTGCACTGTACTACAAAATTTTAACGTGCGTTGGGACTATATATATAGCTGAGCCGGACAGCTATCTGAAATTTAAAATCCCAATACAAATTTCAGAAAACTGTTTCTGTGAATGTACGGCTTCTAATTACATTCACTTCATCAGCGGCATCTGGTGTTAAATTTTGAAACTAAACTAAAATTTGGAAGACACAAAAACGCATTATTTAGAGAAATTTGCTCTTTCTTATTGTAAATATTCTTTTTAAGTTTTTTTAATTTTATATCCTTTTTTTAATTTCTTTTATATAATATACTTTTTTGCCGCTGATGAAGTGAATGTAATTAGAAGCCGTACATTCACAGAAACAGCTTTCTGAAATTTGTATTGGGATTTTAAATTTCAGATAGCTGTCCGGCTCAGCTATATGTTTAGTAATATAAGTTAATTTTTATTCTTATATTCTTTGCGCTCTAAATTTCTAAATTGCAAATGATTAATTGAAATCTTTGCATTGCTAAACTCGAATTCGACCACATTTGAGTTTGGCCATCAGATATACATAAATATATATATATATAAATTGGCTAAGTTTGTCTGTCTGTCTGTATGGCTGTCTCTCTGTAACTCGATATAATTAAGCTATTAAGATAGATCCAACGGTTCTCAATGGTACCATTGAATCAAGGGTACTCATATTGGATGAAAATATTAGTTCATTGTGTCATTCCATGTTGTTTCCATGAAATTTTATTCTTGGGAACTGACCTCGACAACTGAAATTCTAACAAAACATACATTCAAAACCAAATAATTTTGTTACCACTGCATCCATTTTAATGAAATTTGGCATACTTACGCCCAAGTGCACCGAACTTCAATTAACTTGGATGGCTGCATTGTGGTCGTAGCTAAAATTAGTGGGGGTGTTTCTCCAGAAAAATTTTAGCCTTTGTTTTAAAATTGTGTGAAAGGAAACAAACATGTATAAAAAGAAAATTTATTCAGAAAGCTGATAAATTTATTTTTATACATGTTTGTTTCCTTTCACACAATTTTAAAACAAAGGCTAACATTTTTCTGGAGAAACACTCCCCACTAATTTTAGCTACGTCCACAATGCAGCCATCAAAGTTAATTGAAGTTTGGTGCACTTGGGCATTACTCAGTTGTTTACGCTGTTTTCGAAACTCAAAATCATTTTTGCCGTAGAAGCTTCGTTCACAAGTTAGCGCAGTATTTAGATTACATTTACTTTATATTTCATAGTTGATAATAAAATGATTTTTCAGATTTTTTTATGCCTGTCGTCCGACAGGCTTTGCTGCTAGTTTAAAAATAATCTCATTTAACTTTTATTTAATTACTAGGAACTTATTTTAACATTGAATAAATAATCATATTAAAATTTTATGATTTATTTTATTTTGAAAATTTTTAATTAATTTTACTAAATTTACAGTGTTAAAACTATCGATTCTAAAATAAAAATCGTTACTGCATTAAAAAAAAATTAAGTAATTGTATTAAAAAAAATTAAAAATTTGCAATTACAAGCATTAAGTTAGAATGAGTTTATTAGCGATATTAAAAACTTTAAAATTGAGTACTGGAACATAATTGATGTTATTTTTGCGATTAAATTTCATAATAGGCTGAATATTTTTTTTCCAATAAAAATAGGATATTTAAAGTATTTCAGATGCATGAAAATGTTGAGGGCTAGAATATGTTCAAATCGTTCTGTAAGTGTTGTAATACAGCTAAAAATCTGAAAATTTGAAATAGGACAGTTTAAATACGAATGAATCATATTCTACTATTCTGGATTTTAATATGATAACTGAATTAATTGCATTTAAACTCAAAACCGGCTAATTTTTCGAAAGAATTTCAGTTCTACTAAATTATTTTAGCTTAAAAAAGCTCCCATTTCTGATTCTACTAATAAATAAAGTAATAATTTATTCTCTGAATTCGAGATTTCCATTACTTAGTAGTTGAATTTAAAAAAAAAAAATAAAAACCTTAAATCGAAACTATCAAATTTATGGTTTTTATTTTATAAATAGTGTTAAGGTAATTTATGGTTTCGATTTTAAAATCTATAATTTCAACGAATAAAATAACACAGGCCTACAAAAAAAAAAATGTTTTTTTGGTGCCTAGGCTCTTTGAGCTGATTTTAATTATATTTGGGGCGCTGAATCTGAAATCAGTTTTTCTCTATCAGCTATACTTTTTTAGATGCAGCTTACCCTACGAGTAATTGTTTAAACTATTGATATATATATAAGGAATTGTTAATTGTACACTTAAATAAATTCATAAATAAACTATTTAAGCGCCGTTTCCTCTTTGTTTCTGCAGTCGTATATCTTCTTTTTACAACTAACTATCAGCTTATTGTATCTTATTTTTTTATGAGCCAAATTCGTAAAGTAATGTAAAAACCTCTTGGTGTGACAAAACTGTAACTTATTGCAATCCCATTGCTTCTTAGAGCAACTCCTAAAATGCCCTTATTTTTATCATCTGTGCTGCTATGTCCAATCACTCAAAATTTCCAGAAAAATCCGCTAGATGATTGGTACCTATTTATTGATAGCTCTTAGCGGAGTTTGAAATGCGTCCTTCTACACAATGGCAACAAATACGACTCAATACCAA
Organism: Thereuonema tuberculata; assembly: GCA_023159025.1. Classification (NCBI taxonomy): domain Eukaryota; kingdom Metazoa; phylum Arthropoda; class Chilopoda; order Scutigeromorpha; family Scutigeridae; genus Thereuonema; species Thereuonema tuberculata. The sequence goes on from JAFIDM010042193.1 coordinate 37,032, forward strand.
TTGCTCATTCAACGCAAATGAAGGAAGAATACGACGCCATAGCTTTGGTCCTGGAGGAACATCAGGAACATCAATGGGTACTTTGTAATGTAAAGTTTACAAAGATGGTAGACTTTCTCCTTGGACAGCAAACTGGAACCACTAAATATCCTTGTTTCCTGTGCCTCTGGGATAGCAAGGACCAAAACAAACAAAAAAAAAAACCACACTGGATAAAAATGGAGTGGCCTAAGAGAGAAAACATGGCTGTTGGGAAAAACAATATCATTAACGAGCCTCTAGTTGGAAGAGAGAAAAATCATCTTTCCGCCACTGCATATTAAGCTATGCCTAATGCAGCAGTTTGTAAAGGCTCTTGATAAGAATGGATCATGCTTTGCTTACATTGGAAGAAAACTGCCCCAGATAAGTACAGAAAAACTGAAAGCTAGAATTTTCGATGGCCCACAAATATGATAGCGTATAAAAGATCCGGCTTTTGTGGAGTCCATGAATGAGGCTGAGCAGAAAGCATGGATGTCATTTGTCAAGGTTGTCAGAAATTTCCTGGGCAACCACAAAGCTGAAAACTACGTTGAGCTAGTAAACGAGATGCTTAACAACTTCAGAAACCTTGATTGTAATATGAGCTTAAAAGTTCACTATCTACACACGTTTTCCTGAAAATTTAGGCGATACAATTGAAGAACAAGGCGAAAGATTTCACCAGGGAATAAAAATTATGGAGGACCGCTACCAAGGAAGATGGGATACCCACATGATGGCAGATTATTGCTGGAACCTCAAAAGAGACTGTTCAAACAAAGTACATTCAAGAATATCATGCAAAAGAAGTTTCCGAAGACTGACTTTTCTTTGATCAGTGATTTTTCTTTTCTTCAAAACTAAGTGTAACTGTAGTTAGAAAAGTGCTACTGTAATTTTTTTATATGATTTTCATTGCTCTAAAGTGCTCTAGAAAATATATAAAGACTTTAGATTTCTATGGTTTTTTTATTAGAAAACCAACACACACACACACACACACACACACACACACATCCGCATATTAAAGTATCATAAGGTAAGTAAAGGCATTTTCATATCTCAGAAACTAGAGCTGCCAAGGAAAAACTAATGCCATGTTTGGATTCAGCACCTCAATTACACTTAAAATCAGCTCTAAATCCCCCTGCACCAAAACCACTGTTGGCCTGTGATTGATATAAAAAAAATTATTTTCAAAGTTATTAAAAATAACTTTCTAATTTGTAATAAAACGTATAATTTATAAACATTTAAAGAGTAAAGTTTGTAAAAAATTATAAAAAATCAAAGTTTTTTATTATTATTATTTCTCATATTGAATTATAATATAAAGCGTTCAGATATAAAACAATTTAATAAAACAATCCAGTTTGTAAATTGCTCTGAAATTACTTTAATACTAGCAGAAAATTAAAGAATTTCAAATTTTGAGAATAAATGTTATCTGAATTAAATTTAGAATAATTCAGAAAATTATAGTTTTGAGTTATGTAAAATATTTCAGCTTTACTGATTTTTAATAAAAAAAGAAAGTATTTCAAACGTTAAGCAAAGCTTTTTGTAATTAGTTTTATTAATTATCGCAAATCTTCTTCGAAAATAACACGTGTTATGATTATTAAATAACATATCCTCCCAATTTAGCTGCGATGCTAAATGCTATGTTTTTAAGATGTAATCTGACAGATCAGTCGTGACGAACGAGATTTCTCGAGATTCAAATAAAGGCCGAAACAATAGCCTCTTTCCGAGGCTTCTCTCAAAATGTTGACGCACACTGTTTTACAAAGCAGCGCACGCAATGTTGTATTGCAAATAGAACAGTATTTTCGGAGGGAATGAGTTACTGGAGAACCTTCTACACCTTTGGAAAGCCATTATACTTGCCATTTAGTACAACATCTAATTCACGCGTTTGTTTTCATGGAAACGACAGCTAAAAGAAAAAAATTAAAAAGCCCCAATTTTCCTTTTAAGGTCTTTTTCAGGATCACAATATTAAACGGAAGAGCTGCCAAACATACTGATCCAAAAACAAAACAAAAATAATGAAATAATAATGTAATATAAAAAATTTATTAAATAAATTTTAAAATTATAAAGTAAACAAAAAAATATATTAAAATAAAGAAACCATAAACACCATCTTCTCAAAATAATCCTTCAGTAAGGCTTCAATATTTCAACTCTCTTAGCGAGAGTTTTCATCAGAAAAATACATAAGAGAAATATAAAATTCCTTCTTCTGTATTCAACAGAAGTTAAGTATAACAATTATGAAATAAAACGTTACAATGAAGACACTTCAAATATAACTTATGTTATTAATAATCATAATCATGAAGATGAACTGTTACAATGAAAATTTCATGAAGAACAAAGATCAGTTACTTTAATAATCTTTTATTATATTTTTATTATATATTTTATTATATTTTTTTTTATTTAAATGCTTAATTGATTACCTTGATTTCCTGTTTAATCTGATGTTCCGATGATGAAATATTGATTAAAATTAATAGAATATCATTAACCTGAAATAAGAAATATTGTTTAGCTTAAGTGAAAGATTAAATTTTAATATAAATATTTTTGAGTGTAATTCATATTATTGAAATTAATCATTTGCGTGCTTAAAGTATATACAGGATGTATCAGTTGGTTAACCCGGTAACTTCTTCCTGGGAGCCATTTTCGGGAGCAGTTATGAATTCTTATTTCACAAGAATAACATATCGTAACGCAAGGCGGACACCGGAATGCTTCAGTTGTGCTTCACCGGAATGCTTCACAGTGCATTTTGACAAAAGTACGAGCAACTCGTGACATTGAACGCGCCTTAGGGCCCGTGCCGTAATTTATAATAACAGGAAAGTGGTGCGTTCCGGTTGACGTTAAAAGAAACTGTGTTTATAACAGTAAGGTTATTTATGAGTCGAAGGGCAATTTCTCTGTAGCACGACTTTTATTTATGAGAATATGATCTTGCTCCGAATGGTAAAACAATGACTGTAATCAAGAAGAAATTTGAAGACACTGGTTCTTTTGCAACAAAACATGCTGTAAAAAGGTCACACACAACAAATCACTACCGAGAGATTCATTACAGCATCGCCGAAGCGCAGGTGAAAAGTCGAAAAAAAGGTCGATGTGGATTGACCAGGTCCTTTGATTGCTGATACTGTATGCGAAATTGATCGGTTTCAACTGATACACCCTGTTTTCATTGTTTTTAAAACTGAATTATCAACTTTTCAAGATATATAAACGACACTTACAATAAAAATTCGTTATTATCTTAACATCAGTGTATGCAGAGTTGACAATAAATAAAATAAAATAAAATAAAGGATATTCTGTTTTTACGAAGGAATCGCCTAATCTCCAATAATAAAGAGCTATCAGTGAAATATCAGTGAAAAAGCAGCAAGTTGTTTATTTTAACGGACGGTTAGGACCAACACACCCAAACAAAAATGGCTGGCATAAAGATAATTAAGGCGAATTTCATACAAAAACAAAATAATTACAATTAATAATAGAACAATGTCTTTAAAGAATGCATAAGATTGGTCTTTCAAATTTTCTATTTTGAATAATGGACCTCTTCAGTTTTATATCTCCACTAATCGTGGTCAGATCTAATAATAATTTTATATTAAAGAATGTCTGTTTTAAAAGACTTCTAGTTCGATAAATGTTTAAAATTATAAGAACTGAAAAAGAAGAAAAAGAAATTGAAACATTGGTAATTGCCAGTAAAACAATTGCACTTTTCGTACTAGGTGATTGGAATCAGTTAGGAAATAATGAAATAAAAATTACAATGGTTGCTATGTTAATAAGTCAGTAATCAGTTTCAATTCAGAACCTTTGGTAGACTTACCTGACATTCCAACTTCATTCCACAATAACAAACGAAAATCATTTTTCCAGCGTAGTACAGAACACCAGTACAAGGGCTAAGACATGCCCAAAGACTAATGTACAGTGATAGAGAAAGAATTTGGGTAATGAAATAATACAGACAAAGACATATTATTATGCTGCTGAAAAGAACGTAGCCACAGAGATAAGGGGAATAGAG
>JAFIDM010042194.1:1152-35281 GCA_023159025.1 Thereuonema tuberculata
ATAGATAATCAAAAAAAGAAAGATAAAAGGATTTCACTGCGTTTTAATGGAAAAACATTCGAGTTCAATCCGTAGGCATGATGCTTTTGATGGATAGTCACAAAATTTCATGTCTCAAGTTCTTGTACTTCTTCAATTGACATCGTCGTCAGACGGAAAAAATGTAAGGTTACTCGTATATTGTTTTGTAATATTATTGTATTCGTATATTGTTCTATATTTAAGCCTAAAAAGCAGAAATATTTAATTTTGTTTGAATTGTAAAATGAATGAGATGAGAACAAAAGCTTCCCCTTCACAAAAATAAAATAAAAAAAAATAACGCTGACAATATATTATATATTGCAATTTATGGAACCTACTAATTTTATTGACTTTGCATGATAAAAATATGAATTTCCAATAAAAGCTGTCGGTTAATTTTGATCGGAAGGAAAAAAGTTTTGGCTTTATAATAATAATTAGATGTTTTTCCTTTTACATCATTTTTATTTAAATTATAATAAATAATGAAAATCTTGCTTTTACAAATTACATTCTGTTTTAGCTATTTCGCAGGTATTTGTCATCCATTTCCCTTACGTTTAGAGAAACCACTGTTGTTTTTATAATTTTGTCGCTCAGTAATGCCAAGGACATTTTCTCGTGCCGTTATTTTTTATCACTATCACTAGTTTTATCTCATGTCATTTATTTCCATCCTTTTTTATTTTTTTAACTTCGAAGTTTTTTAGTGTTTAATTGTTCTCAGCCTATTTCTTCTCGTCCCCCCCTCCCAGTTACCACGGGAAACTTCTTTTAGCTTTATGGCGCAACTCTGACTTCCGGTGAGAAATTGACCATTTCTTTCCATTTGCATTCATTACTTTTTGATCCGATTTATGTATGGCTAGTCTTGTTGTCTTATATCATCTTTCACCCTCGAAAGTTAATTTTGTGTATGTAAATGTTTTTTTACTTGAAATACAAAGGCAGATCAATGGAATTATTTAAGACAATGAAATACTGTATGATATGGGCCTTATCCACACTCTGCTATAAGTTAAGAATAGTTAGACAAGATATTCATGCAAGGTTAATTTTATCTATATTTCTTTATATATCTTCCATAAAAAATAAAAATGAAATAATGAGACAAGATAAAATGTGGTCAGATAACTGAATGAAAACAGATCATATATAAACAATTTGTCACAATAGTATAATAATAATAAAAAAAGTTTAATAATATGGATTGATACACAAGAATAAGAATAAGTAAGTTAAAAAGACGATAAAGATAAGATATACTGTGGAAATTAAACACAGTAAAATCTAAAAATGTAGCCGACACATAGGAAATGCAATGTTAGAGGATCGGCTAGTCCATAATAAAAGAAAAAATGCATACTTTAAAACATACGTTACAAAAAAAGTTGATTTTTTCCCCCTCGAAGATAAAAGATGTATGAATCAAATTAGCTTTGCCTGAAATAAAATTAACTATCCTTAACGTATTAACTATCCTTAACTTATAGCAGAGTATGTATCAGGCCCACAGTATTTCGTTGTCTTAAATAATTCCATTGATCTACCTTTGTATTTTAAAGTAAATAACATTTGGACACACAAAATTAACTTCAAATGTAATTTATAAACTTGATTATATATATTTTGTATATAACTTCAATTGAAATTCATTATTTCATTAGAAACTGAAAAGTTCGTTCCAATATCTTCATAAATTAAATATCGTACTGATAATTAGCTGTCCAAATAACCGAGCAAGTCCGCTCTTTGGCTAGAAATATCTGTAATGTCCTATTTTCACTAACAGCTACTTTAGAACTCTTCCGTTCCTATGAAGTTCGTCTAAACTTCGGAACCTTTCCGTTCTAATTCACGCAGCCTATTATTCAAAACTTGTTCGTACCAATTGACTTAACTAATTTTCGAAACATGTCTGTTCCTAACTAACCTAATTTCTTTACTAATCTTCGGAACTCGTCCGTCGCAATTGAACTTGAAGAAAGATAATATAAATTTCTTTAACTTATCCTTGTTCGATTAGCCTGAATATGAATTAAACGCCTGTTTATAAACACATAGTACGTCACTTGAATCTGCGTAGTCTTGACAAAATTCGATCGTCTCCATGAATTTGAAAGCTAAAGCAAGAAGTCTTCATTATCGGTCAGATGCAATTCTTAAATAGAAAAATCTGAATTTTCTGCTTCGAAGAATTCAATTCACTGGAAATTCCAGCTAAGAGAAACACACAATATTTTCAATGGATTCCGTAACCGTGAATTGAATTCGATTTATCCTGTTTGCCTTCGTTAAATCTTACAAATGATTCTTAGTGAGATTTAGTATCAGTCCAAAATCTTCAGAAAATCATACTTACGAATTTCATATAAACCTGAAATTTAAACAGTTCATATCAGTGTTCTTTTCAATAAAAGTTCCTGGAGCAAACATATAGTCTTGACCTCCATCACATATCATCTAGGAGACTTCAAATACACAACTAATTTAAAAAAAAAGCGAACGACCTTATCGTGCATCAAACAATTCCAAAAACACATTATTCGTGATGGCATATACTATTCATGACTGTGTTATTGAAACAAACCTAATTCGTCTTTGTTAACCTCAAACAAATTCATTGCTGTGGTAACTGTGATAAGGTTATTAAAATAAAATGGAGACAAGATATTTAACGGATCTCATGATCACAGGTATTATTTTTTTTTAACTGTACAAATTTACATGTGATCCACATTTTTTTTTTATTTGATTCTTTTCGGGCCTAACAGAATCAGGGTTAATGTTCATAGCTTCCACATGAAAGCAACTAATTGAAGGAATTTACTTGCAGAAAAAACAAGGGATTTTTGATAAATCAACATGAAGTTGAACATCTGTCAAGATTTTCATTTATTTCTAAAGTTCTCAGATTTTTTGTTTCATTTGTATTAAATGATTTTCTTTTTAAAAAGAATAAACATGTAAAAAATAAATAAATTAAATTGTCAATAAATCATTCTATCTGACTTCTTAAACTCATAATATACAAAGTAATACAATAACAAAACAATACATGACAGCAGCGAATATTTGGAATTGCTTTCTGTATCTCTTTTCAAAGCTTAAATCCCATAAATTACCAATTTAACGAGACAACGTCCACAGCAAACATTTGATATTAAATATGAAACAACAAAGTAAACAACTAACGTAATTTTAATAATATTATATTCATGAGACATAATTCTTATCTAATTATAAATTAGATTGTTCCTTTATTATGAAATTGACTAGAGTTTCTAATGCTGATCTAATACATAAAGGATCTACATCTTTATCTTTGTTTCTGGGTTTGCAAATTATTTACAGATAGCATAGCTATCCCGAAAATTCGCTGTTGCCTATGTCATGTACGTTTTATTCTTGAATCATTCTAACTCTATTTTTTTAGTTCAGTTACAATTATAATGTTCACGAATAATTCAGAGTGAGAAAGAGTTTAACAGTTGTTAGACAATTTCTTTAATGCAGAACAAAATTTCTTAAAATTTTTAAGTCTTTAATGAAAATAAAAAAAATTCAGGAGGCGAAGCGAGAAAGTGAGACAGAAAAAGGAATTTTAAAGTAATAAATTCATTTGTTAAGTTTCGAGTTCGCTGTCAGTCGAGATGTTCTTTGTGTCGCCATAGAAACCAACTGAGAATAGTTCAGAGGACGCTCATACGTCGATCTAACCTAAGAAATTTCCGATTATTTGGTTCGAAATTTGAAATGAAAAGTCAATAGTTACTTTCTTAATGAAAAATAAAATATCCAATTTTTTTTGTCGACGATCTTAGTAACATTGAGATTCTAAGTACCAGAAACAGGATTCTACTGATAATAAATATGACTTATTTAGCAATCAACATACTTGGAAATTAATAGATTACCTAAATCATTATCGTACTGTACTTAGCAACATATCAAATTTTTATGAGATAATGATATATTCGAGATGACATTATTCTAATCTGTAGTATCAATTTTTAACGTGTGTAAAAAATTAAGTTTTAAGTTATATATACTTTAAAAGACACACAAAAAAATAATTATAAATTAATAACTTTTTAATTAAATTATTTATAAATTTCTTGCCAAAATCTTTTTGCAATAATTATATGAAATATTGTATTGTATGAATTTTTTTATTTTTATTTATTTTTTAATTATTTTCTATTAAATTATTTATTAACTTAAATAGGTTTCTAATGGGAACAAAAAAATAATTTCTGCCAAAATGATCTTATTTGTAAATATATTAATATTACATTATATATTTGTAAATATATTGAAATGTTAATTAGAATTAATTATTGTAAATGTGAAACATCAAATTCAAATAATATATTATAATTTGTAAATATTAATATTAATCAATAATTTTTAATTGTAAATAGATTATAATTAGTCGTATTATTATGTGTATATATTATCTAATTTATATTTGTAAATAGTAAATGAAATATTAATTGTAAATAGTTATCAAAAAGACTAATTATAATTTCATATAATTATTGTAAAAAGATTTTGGCAAGATATTTATAAATATCTAATTAAAAAGTGATTAATTTATAATTATTTTTTGGTGTGTCTTTTAAAATATATATAACTTAAATTCTAATCTGTTGTATTCTATCATGCAATTATCACAGCGATGCAATTACGATATGCAAAGTCCTAGCAAACGAGGGCTTTATCCCAAAAATCTCAAAATATCAATTGTAAAAAAATACTTGGTTGTCAAATGTAAAAGGTATGCAGTAAATTGTAATAAGAAAAGATAAATTCAAAGCTGTTCTACATATAAATAAGTATAAATCCAAAAGTCGTCGATAATGATGATTTATTCTCTTATAAAAATCTAATAACAAAATTTAAATAAAAGATAACCCATTAATCACAAACAAAAACTAATAAACAAAATATAGAACAATTCTGATTTTAATACGGAACTGTTTTATTTAATTTTATGTTTTACAGGCTTTCTTTGTTTTCTTTGAGACTCTATATTATTCGTAATAATAATGATGATAAAAATAGAATCTACGTTGTGATTTTCTGTGATTTTCAGTGGTCATGAAACTGAAAAACCTTTATGTGCTACTGATATACTGTGAGGTTTTTACAGTGATGTTGTTTATAGTTAACTAAAATGACCAGTCACTTTTCCTGCCGAATTTCAAGACTGCAAATTATGAACTTATTCTGAACTTCTTCCAAGAGTCAGGAGTTTCCAATCCTTCAGCGGGGAATGATTTCAGATATCATTAATGATCACAAATGATATCAGTAAGAGAGTATTGAGCTATCCAAACTTCATTGTTTTTTTTTTGTTTTTTTTTGTATTTTAATATAAACCTTAAATAAAATTGGACAGCAAATTTACCCTGAAAATTCGCATCTTATGTTGAAGTGATGTTTTTGATTATTTCTCTTAAGAAACGAAGATAGACCAAAAAAAGAAGTTATAGAAAAATTAGGCTTATTTATCCATTTTCGTATGGGGTTCTTGAACTTCAAATGATGCTTTCGGTAGATCGTAAGGATGGTTGAAAGTCGTCTTATGTTTCTTTTTCTTTTCATTACAGGATATCTTCTCGTTTTACCAAGATTTAAAATTTAGAATACTTTGTGATAATAGTCGTTGTTTGTGGTGCAATATTTCATGAGTAAATATATTAAATTATACTTGCTATATTGAGAGGATATCACAATAAAATATAATCCAAATTGGCTTTTGCTAATGTTGTTAAAAAGGTAACAAAGATGGTTTGATTCATCTACCCAGTTACATTACTATCACTTGGAAGAAAATTTCATTATGTATTATTTGAAATATTGAGTGTAATAGAACAAAGAACTTTGCAAAAAAAGAATTTTATTTTTAATTGCCATAGCAATGTTCAAAAACACAACCTTCAGGAATCCTAATTTTAGGAAATCTAGAATGCGAATTACCATTCAAAGGTATCCTCAAAGAAATCAAGTGACTTCATTCTCCTGCATAGAATGTAGAAACTATCCTCTAAGAAATAGAAGCATTACTATTAAAAGAAAAGAACTGAATCGAAGAACAAGTAGACACCGTCGAAAGGTTTTTCAACAACATTTTCGCTGCAAAAAGAAAGAAAGAAAATTTAAGAATCTACCTAAAGAAGAATCGCAATCAATACCAGGAATCCCTGGATTGGATAGAATTTTTAACAATGCTACAAACAAATTTATCAAAATTTCATGGTTAATTTTCATCTTATTAACATTCTCTGTTTGCTTTTATCAATGCTTGGATACCATTCTTAAATATAAGACAGTTCCTGCTGTGGCGACAGAATATAAAGTGAATGACAGTATTCTGTTTCCTAATATTCTGTTATGTCCATACAAACCATTCCAGTTTCACACAAGATTTCTAAGCCTGATAGCATATTATCAGGAACTGAATGAATCAATTAATGACGTTCTTCAATTAGTGGACAGAAATTATATGAATATCACGGAACTTTGGGAAATGGCTAGATTTGAAGAGAAAGCTTATAGTAAAAAATTCAGTGTAAGTAGAAAACTTTTAATATTTGTTTTATTTTGCATATAGAAAATAGATAACTTATATAATAAACTCATTTATTAATTTATTATAGATTATTAAAAGGTATTAGCAACTCGTACTTTCAAAAATATTAGAATTTAAATTTAAAAAGAAGATAACGTTATCATTGCTTTACGAATTCTGTATTTTTGTAGGCCGAAATATTTTTTTTCTGTTCCCGTTACTTTAAGTTTGGAGACCTAAATATAAAACGAAAACAATTCTATAAATAAGTACACTACCTCCCAACAAGTAATTGGACGCCCCTCCAAATGACGATATCGGCGGTTCTGAGACACGTCAGGGCAGCTGCCGTTAAATATCGTGTGGGAAACAACAACGCCAACAGTCGCAAGCAAGATGTCACGCAGTTCGGAGCTCTCCGATTTCGAGAAACGGGTAATTGTCGGGTATCACAAAAATGGTCGAGCCATACGTGACATATCCAGCGAGTCGACGTGCCCAAAATCAACAGTGGCCTACGTGATTTGCAAGTGGAAGGAGACAGGTGACTGTCTGATTATGCAGACCCACAAAACTGGGAGTTAGATACCGACGGGTGCTGTCCAGAGAACTTCGGAAGACCCGCCCCAAATCGATGGGCCAAATTCGCGAGGAATTCCAACAGGCAACTGGAACTGTTGTGTTGATGAATACCATCCGTAAGGAAGCCCATCTGCTCGGTTATCATGGACGTGCTGCAGCCCACAAGCCTGTGATCACCAAGTCCAATCGCGCTGCTCGCCTAACTTGGTGCAAAGAACGTCGACAGTGGACCGTTTAACAGTGGAAACAGGTTCTCTGGAGCGACGAATCAAGGTTCACCCTCTACCGTTCGGATGGCAGGGTCTGGGTTTGGCGTCTACCTGGAGAACGCCTCCTGTCGGAATGTATTGTTCCAACAGTGAAGTTTGGCGGAGGTGGAGTTATGCTATGGGGGTGCTTTTCCTGGTATGGTATGGGACCCTGATCGCAATTCCTGGTAGACTCAACGCCGAGACCTACAGCACCATTTTGGATGACCATGCGCTTCCTACGCTGTGGCAGTTTTACGGGGTGGACGCATGTTACTTTCAGGATGAAAATGTCATCTGTCATGTTGCGAGGTCCACTATAGTTTGGTATGGTGACAATGGGGTTAATCGACTGGATTGGCCTGAGCAGAGCCCGGGCCTTAACCCCACCTCTGGGACGAGTTGGAGCGTCCAAAAATGGTGAAGGAGCTTAGTTTCTGGTGAAGGATGAAAATACCGCTCGCCGTCGTATAACGACTGGTTGAGAGTATGACCCGGAGGGTCGCAGCTGTAATCACCGCTCGTGGAGGCTCCACCAACTATTGACGGTGAATAAACTTCGTTTTCCTTGTCTATCACAAGTGTCCAATTACTTTTTGGGAGATAGTGTATATGTTATTACTTGTCTATCTAGACTGAAAAAGGATTCAAGTCCAATTTCTTTCTGTATAATTCTTTAAAACCTCTGGCATGCTTCCGACTGTTACTAAAATATTGTTTAGCTGACTTAATTTATAATATCATCAATTTAGAAAATACAATCATCACCTGTCATTCTGTATTCAACTTAATTTTTTACCAATTCCAGGCACAAATGTACGAAACTTTCAATGTTAATTTTCATTTCATTATCATTCTGTTTCTGCTTTAACTAAAGCATAACTGAATTCCTCAGTATAATTCTATTCCAATTCGAAAAAAAAATACATGCACTATGAAAATATCTGAATTTGAGAAGTCTTTCAGTAGCTTCACTTCGGTGTGAATAAGAAATATCTTCATTATCACTTCTATTCAGTTAAATATAATATTTTATTCAGAGATATCATTCAAAGCATTTGCTGTTTAAGGGAAACTTATTATTATAGTAGTTCGATTTTCATAATGCCTTCTTCTATAATATTAATATTAGTTTATAAAGATATTTAAATTACAAAATATTTCGGCTGTTTAAAGTATCAGGCTTCTTCTGGTGATTTTAAGTCCTATTTCAATTCGGAGAGTATAATAACATAACGTAATAACAGTATTATCAAGAATGTATATACATATGTTCATTGTTACTCATGTGACATGCAGCGTGAGCTGCGGGGACTTTGTTATGATGGCAGAGTAGTCTTTTGTAAGTCAGACTTGATGGCATTTTAAATAATTACAGTAAAACCTCGTGAAGTCGTCACTCAAGGGACCAAACATTTTTGACGACTTAAGCGGAGTGACGACTTAGGCGGAGTGGGAATTTTTGAAAAAAAAAAAAACCAAAAATACTGAAATACAATAGTTTCATGAAATGCTGTAGGATTTGGTGAGAAAAACAATATTTCAGAAATCAATACATGCAAATGAATGAAAATAATAATAAAAAAGACAATTGTTATAGTTATCACATTTTAATCGTTTTAAAAGAAAGGCAATGTATGTCTTTTAAACGTTCCAACCAACCATTGCTACCTTCGAAATCTTCAATGTTAAACTAGCAATTTCCATGGCTTTTTCTTTGAGAATCATGGCAGAAATCGCCACATTTTGTGATCTGTCATGTTTTAGCCATCGAACTAAAACCTCCTCGATCTCGTCAAACTCCGATTTCCTCATTCTCTTTCTTTTGTCTTTGCAGTCAGCTTCTTCAATTACTTGTTTCGATGAAAGAATATCGTTTAATGTAATCCTGGGAATATGGTGTTCTTTGGCAAAAGCTGTTTCGAGACATTTGATTTTTCAAAGTGCAATTAATTTTTTTTTTCTTTAAAAGATAACGAGGTATCATTTCCCTGGCATGTTAAAAACGTAATCGAACCACGAAATTACAGAGAAAAAAACAGTCCTTATGAAATGAAATCACACTCAGGAGCGGTCAAGTATAAAACGTCTACACTCGACAGAGTTGCAGCGAGAAGAGTGCTTTGAATGATTAGCAGCGAGATTCCAAGAACCCAAATCCCCCGAAGGGGTAGGAAAGGAATGAAGTGACAGGCGTAGTAGAAAATTCCGCGTAAAGGGTTGGCTTTCTTAAAGTGAAGGGGCGGAGCTGAAAAGACAACACGATGGCATGCAAAATGGAGAAGAAAGATGCTTTTGGCCATTTTGAGGGTGACGAGTTAATCGGAGTAGAATTAAAGTTGGTGACGGGTAAAGGAGGTTATTTTACATTATTGTGTATGAGACCTTGTCGGGACCAAAGGAAAACGACGACTTAAACGGCGTGAAGACTAAAGCCGAACGCGCATTGAACCACGTGTCCGTATCCCGTAAACGGACAAATGACGTCATTCCGTAAGACGTCCGTCGATTCGTGACGTTAAACTCAAGTATTCATCACTGTATTGAACAAGCTTGAAGATTCCCTTATTCCGTATGTGACGCAAAGTTAACGTCACCAATCATAATGTTTCTTCCATTGAGGCAGTACGGCACACTTCTATATTCGCAGAAATACTTGAGTTTAACGTCACGAATCGACGGACGTTTTACGGAATGACGTCATTTGTCCGTTTACGGGATACGGACAGGTGGTTCAATGCGCGTTCGGCTTTATCCGGGTGACGACTTATTGAGGTTTTACTGTATTCAGTTGGAATTTGAACCAGTCCAATCGCATCATACAAGAGAAATTTTTAAAAGAAAATCCATGTACATTGGAAAAAGCTGAATTATTGGCCAAATAACTAGAATTATCGAAAATTGAAGCGAGACAACTTTTTTAACCGGACCACTGAAAGTCAAATAGAAAAACTCACTATTAGTCATCGTGAACATCACTCAGTATTACCTAATCTAATGAAACCGCCAGTTAAAGATTCTTCGAAGAATCAACAGACTTCAAAAAAAATGTTCACGCTGTTGTGAAATACGTCGTTTTAACTGTCTTTGCGAAAGTGTAGAAAATGTAATCGTCTTAATCATTTTGCTAAAATGTGTCATTCCAAAATAGTTAATACTTTAGAATACTGAATTCTTAGATATTATTCATTGTCATAATGTGAATTGTGTTAAGTTAAGGGAAAAGAAAAGTTCAATGTGGACAATTGATTTGACGATTAATCATGATAGACATACATTTCTTACAGATACGGGAGCTGAAACAAATGACATTTCATTGAAAAGTTTTCTAAAATTAGATCCAAACCTAAAATTTGAAAGAGTGATAAAATAATTCCAAGGTTTAGTGGGAAGTGCCGTGCTGGCGTGGCCGTGCGGTCTCGGCAGCGGTCTGCTGTTGTGGCTAGTGCGCCAGTGCCTGGGTTCAAAATCCCGGCAGTGGCTTGGATGTTTCAATTTCCTTACCTGTGTTGTAAGCCTTTTCTTCACTTTCTCTTCGGTCTGACATCATTCTGTAATGGCGTCCTGGGGGCAGGCAACGGGAAACCACCCCCAGTATCTTTCCTCAGGTGTTTCTGGGAGATCCATGTGACCTCCATAGAACTGGACCTGTCTCCGGACAGAAAACCATGGATGGATGTAGTGGGAAAGTAATGTAGGTCAATGTCAAATTAACTGCATTTAAAATGATGGATTATATAGTTTAAAATTTCGTATCAGTATGTCAGTCATTGGTATGTCAGTCATTGGTCTTGTTGCATATAAAAAGATGAATTTTATCAAAAAGGTAAACACTACCACTACGTCTTTAGCAAATGATATTAATTGCAGTAATCTTATACAGAAATATAAAGAAGTATTTTATGGTCTAGGATGTCTTAAGATAATAAATGTCACTTAACTGTTAAGCCAGATGTCATTCCCTCAGTAGAATTTATTGTAGAATACCATTGAAAATACAAAGCAAAGTACAAGAATAATTTGAACGTCTATTAAAAGAGGGAATTATTGCTAATGTACAGTAGATGACCTACTGAATGGGTTAATTCGATTGTAGTTACATCTTAAGAAAAATGGAAAAATCAGACTATGTTTAGATACACTTAAGCTTAACAAAGCATTTCTTAGACCGCAATTTCCATTTCCTAACATGGATGATATTAAGTTTGAACTATGTTGTGCAAAATATTTTTCAGTCTTAGCTGCGAATTCGGGTTTCTGGATTTTAAAATTGGATGATGAGTCATCTAAAGTGTGTACCTTTATAACTCCTGAAGGAAGATGTCGTTTTCTTAAGATTGCCCTTTGGTATTAAAGCAGCACCTGAAATTTTTTCATAAGGAAATGATTAAGCTTTTTTGAGATATTCCAGGGTTAAAAATAATGATGGATGATTTTCTTTTTATGGTAAGTCTAGACAACTATGTTCATCTTGAACAAGTTTTTAAAAAAAGCTTAAGACTTGTTATCAAATTTAATAAACGTAAGTCAAGAATATATCTTAAGGAAGTCAAATACTTGGGTTTTATTTTTAATGAGTCAGGAATTTCCGTAGATCCATCTAAGGTAGAATCCATTTGGAATATGTCCATTTCTAATAATGTTACAGAAATGCAAACGTTTCTAGGCATGGGTAATTATCTTGGTACATTTATCAATGAAATCTCTAAAGAAAGTACTAACCTACGTCAAGTTATTGACTAAAAATAGTGTGTGGTTATGGTCTGATAAGCATGAGTCAGAATTTAACAAATCCAAATCGCATATTAGTACTGCACCAGACTTAAACTATGTACTTTTATCCTAACAAACAACCTGTTATGTCAGTTGATGCTTCAAAGAGTGCCATGGGGGTTGTAATTTCTCATGGTATTAATCCTATTGCCTGTGCGCCAGCATCCTTTACTTCTACACAGCAAAATTATTCTCAAATTGAAAAAGAATTATTAGCTTTCTTGCTTGGATGTACTAAATAAAACCTATATATCTATGGAAATAAAGAAGTATTGAAAACTGATCAGAAACCTATTGTAAATATTTTTAAGGAGCCTGTATAAGTCGCCACCTCGTCTACAAAGAATTATGGTGCGTCTTCAGCCGTATGATTTAATTGTGAATTATAAACCTGGCAAATATTTGCATATCGCTGATACTCTATCAAGAGCAGCTGTTTCTGATCATGCATGAACGATTTAGATGATTATTTAAGGCTTCATGTCAATTTATTAATGTCTAGTCTGACTGTTAGTGATTCTAAGTTAAATACATCACTGACATCATCATACATCAAAAGACGTGATCACACATCAAAAGACGAATCTATGCAAAAAGTTTTGTATTATTGTAAAGAAGTTGGCCAAAATATAAACGTGATGTACTAGATTGTGTCAAACCTTATTTCAATGTCAAAGATGATATTCAGGGAACATCTGATGTAGTATTAAGTGCAAGAGTATAATAATTTCCAAATCATTTCGTAAAAATATAATGATTTGCTTCATGAAGGCCACCAAGTTACGAACAGTTGTAAAAGATTGGCTAAAGATTGGCCTAAAATGACATTGAAAATTGTATTGTTAGATATGAAATATTTCTTGTTCATCGTAAAAATGATCCTAAAGAGAATTTGATGCCTCATGTCTATGAACTTCTGCCATGGTTTAAAATGGGTATAGACTTGTTTCATTTTAATAATAAGACTTATAGTAGTTATAGTAGATTAGTTTTCGAAGTACGTAGAGATAGCTTTATTAGGTATTTCATTCACTAGTTAGGTTGTTGTAACTCTTCAAGTCAATATTTGCTCTTTATGACACACCTAAGATGTTATTTCAGATTATGAACCACCAATGAATTCGGCTGAGTTTACAAAATTTATTAAGGAATGGGACATAGAACATATTACATCTAGTTCATATATGAGCCGCTCCAATGGTCTAACTCTAGCAGAACGTTATGTAGGAGTTATTAAAAATATGCTATTGAAATGTCAAGCAGATGGTTCTGATCCATATCTTGCTTTATTACAGGTTCGAAATAAACCGAAAAATAGTATATGTTCATCTGTAAAGTTGTGCATGTCTAGAAAATTAAGATCTAAAGTTCCCATGTGTAAGCAACAATTAAGATCGAAGGTTCCAAACTAAAAATTTATTAAAGAGTGTAAATGTACAAAAGAATAAGCAGAAGTTTTATTATGATAGAAATGTAAAAAAATTAGAATCAGTTGCAGTGGGTAAACAAATTCTGTTTAAAAAAATGTCCTGATAGTAAAACTTGGTCTCCAGGAATTGTGTCACAGATTGACCCTGAGCCTCGATCTTGTGTAATAGTAGAATATAATGCTGGTGCTAATTATCGGAGAAATTGTCATATCTTATATCCAGACCAGCTGAACAGTTATCTTTGAATGTAGATCACTCTCCAATAGCTCATTCCGCTGCTAACGCTTCTGAAACTCTTGTTAGAAGGTCCAGATAGGATAGAATTATAAAATAAGGTAGGGATAGCGATTAGTAAACCAATCACAACGTCTTCTGATAGATATAAGAAAATTTAATTATCAATATAATTTAATTTCCTAATTATAAATCAGAAAATTGTTGCCAATGCAAAAGGTGCAATTGTTGCGATTATTGTGATTGTAGTAGAGCTGTATTATAAATCTGATTGTTGCTCAGGCAAAAGACGCATTTGTTGCGATTGTCGTTGCGATTGTTGTCATTGTTGCTAATGATATTTTAATGATACTTGTCCGCAGACAAAACGGAAATATTAGTCTCCTGATCCTTATCAGAAGACTAAAAACCTAAATGTCTAGATTTGTAATTTTTTTAGATATTAGGAAACCGACCCGATCTTCTTTCGGGTTACAAAAAACAAATGAATGGTTATTTGAATGTTGTAACGTCATAACCCTATCACTTCAAACCTTTTCGAGTTCGTAAAAACTCATCTGATCATTACAAATCTATATCTATAGCGAAATCCCCGCTATTATGCACTATAATATTTTAGTGGCAATTGTTGCACAACACTATTTGTATAGTTCACATTGTCGCCACCGGGTGCATATGTAGCGCTATTGTACAGAACAGTCTGTTCGCTCCACTTTTTGCATAACAATATATGTGTAGTGCTCATTGTCAAGAGAACAACTCCTAAAACATAACAATAGTAATGAAAGCAAACTTTCAGCTTTATATCTTAAAACAATGCTTTTCATTCTATCCCGGGAGAATTTCGAAACTTCCTGAAAATGGGTTTTAGTGATTATACTTATCTATCTACATGTCAATTTTGAAGTCTACTAATTATAGGAAGAGCAGTGGAACCTCCATGACTATAAACTAAAAACATAAAAACACATTAAAATAAAGAAAAAGAAAATCCATGTGCTGGGCTCTGCCAGCCTCAAATGAATTTCTTACGGCATCAAAATAAAGAAAAAATGCCTAAAAGATATGTAAACACATTTTTATTTTTAATATGTTTTTATGTTTTTAGTTTGTAGTCATGGAGGTTCCACTGCTCTTCCTATTCAACTTCTAAGTCACCTCCGTTATGAGACCTGCAAAAGTTCATTCTGACTACCCTCAACTGATGATCGCCTAATAAGCGTGAAACAGGCTTGTCGTGAGGTGTGAGATGAACATTGGTCTCAAATTTTAATGTGTCTACTAATTATAGTTACGGAAATAATTACGGAAATATGAAAGCTTTCAAGGAAAATAAATCATCGTTATCCCCGAACCCGTGGGAATTTCGAAAAAATCCTGAAAAAGAGTTTTAGTGATTATAATTATCTACCTACATGCCAAATTTGAAGTCTCTACAAAGTATAATTACGGAAATAATTATGGAAATAGGAAACCTTAAAAACGACAAAAAACCCTCTTTATTTCCGAACCCGTGGGAATTTCGTAAAATCCGGCCTTATTCCTTGTCTACAACATAAAGGGAACCTCTGTGCGAAATTTCAGCTTTCTAGGTACAACAGGTTTGGGCTGGGCGTTGATATATCAGTCAGTGAATGAGTGAGTGAGTGAGTCAGGTCTTATCTTTTGATATAGTTCGATCTGAATTTATTTATTTTATTTTATTTAAAAAAAGAGAGAGAGATTTGCTGAAAACGGTGCTGAATACAAATTAAAAATTGCCTACCTTATATAAGCACGAGTGATGTGTGGATTAAAAAAAAAATTTAAAATACACGAATTTCCGACCATTCTACTATTTAAGGTCCATTTTCAAGTTTTAAATTGAAAACATAAAACTATAAAAACTCCAGTACTGGAATCGTTATTTTTTAAAAGATATTCGAAGATACCACCGGAAGTGGAAGTTTACCTCGAGTGACTAAGTTTGGAACCACACAACAATAGCGGCTGCTTTACGTGCTTTTTTTTATTAATATTATTTTTTTTTTGTTCGCGAATGGGCCCCAACAGACCATGCGCTAGCCCCTCCTGACAACGTCAGAACAAGGCTAGGAAATCAGAGACGAGAAAGAATGCACTTTCTTGTCGAGGATACACCAGAGAGAGTGAGTGCCAGGGGTAAATGGACGAAACACAGAAGAAGAAAGAAACATCCATGCCACTACCGGGATTATTATTATTATTATTATTTATTTTATTTTATTTTATTTTATTTTACTTTAATTTATAATCAAAGGCCTTATTTCAATACATTTGTCGTTGACAAGTCTTGGTTATAACCTCTTGAAAGCCTTATCGTGCCAGATTTCTAAAACTTGCGTAAATACTAATCCTTGTAACAATAATAAATGATCACATTCTTTGTGTCTAAATTGTGTTTAAGACCGTTACAGTGGTTAGCTGTGTGGTATGCCTTATTATTTGCTTTAACAGCTCGAATATGCTCATTCAAACGCTTTTCCAAAGGGCGCTTAGTTTGGCCCACATAATGGTATTTTTTCTCTCCATTTTTCATTATATGTTCTCTATTATTACCTCTTGTATTTTGAGAAAATCATCATTGTTTTCTGTGGACCTTTTTTTCCCATGTTTTTAATTTAACACTTGAAAATGGACCTTTTATAGAAGCATGGTCGGAAACGTCGTGTATTTTAACTTGTTTTTTTTTAATCCACACATCACCCGGGCTTATAAAAGGTAGGCAATTTTTAAGAAAGGGAGATGTCAAGAATGTATAGACATATGTTCATTGTTACTCATGTGACATGCGAGGTGAGCTGCGAGGACTTTGAAAAGACTATTCTGCCATCATAACAAAGTCAGAATTTTATGGCATGTTAGTAAATAGAATAAAGATTATCTTTTTTGTTTAATAGTCAACTCTGGTGCTTAACAGGTATAACGTAACAAATAATAAGTTTCAACATGTGAGGGTATCACAATTATACTACAATTCTGAAGCATGACATAATATAACAAAGGTATTATAGAAGAAGGCATGTGAAAAGTGAATTATTTTTGCTATGTTGAGGTGTGTGAATTTATATTATATTATTTCTTTTGTCATTTTAGTTGTTTAGTCACTAGATCCTGGTAAGGTAATCATAAATTTCCTGTTACAATGAGATCTTTTAAATTTTAATATTGTAAGTTTTAATATTTTAGTAGATATTTCTTTTGACCATGACACAACATTGGACCATTGACATAACATTGCAAACTCAATACCTATTTACGCGAAATCAAAAATGAATTGATGCGAATGTTGCTTATTATGAACCTCTGAAACATTTTGAGCGGAACTAACAGCTTTAAATTAAAAAAGAAAAAGAAAAAAGCCAAACAGATGAATTTGAAAATAACTGTTATCTTTTGTCTCTAAGAACTTGTAACAACTTTCAATTTGCAATATTCCTTGCTTTTATTAATTGATACTCTTTTTATATGAGGAAATCTAATTACCACAAGCAACATATTGACTGCATATTTTAAAAAAGGAAAATTATGTTAAAATTTGAATTTCTTATTTTATTAGTGCCAATTGTATGAAAATCCTTGTAACAAAACTTTTCGTGAAATTGAAGTCGCTACCATCTACGGACGATGTCTTGCTATCGAATGTAAGTATGAATTTATTACTACACTGCTCCTTTGAATAACAAGAAAAATACTATAAAAATAAACAAGGCATTTTTAAATAGATCTAATATGCATCTATGTGTTTAAAATTTTTAAAACTTACAATTTTACTTTATATATGAATTACATTTAAATATAATTTCCGAATACCAAAGCTCATTTTTTGATATACAACTCTCAATTGCATTCAATCAATTGGAATTTAGAAGTTGATAAAATAATATAAGAATAATATATTTAATTAATACTATAAACTTCTATAACACCATGATACACCAGACGTCAATATTTCGTTCCATTTCAGAGACTTTTACAAGACGTTTTCTAAAATTACTCTATAGGAAGGGAGAATACCTCTCCCTGTTCCTAAAACTAAATCTCCATTACATTAATAATACAAAGCAAGAAACTTCTAACAATATATAAATCTTATAATATAATTCAATTTATAATCTTCTTCATTTATAATTAACTTTTGATCTTCAATATTAAATTACAAATGTTCATTTATAATTGACTTTTGATCTTCAATATTAAATTTATAAATGTCTTTATCAAATCTTCAAAATTAAAGCATTTTAAAACTTTCTTTATTTTCACAAACATTATATTAAACTAAAGGAATGAACGGATTCAATGTTCACGTTTTATATTGTTAGAAGTTTCTTGCTTTGTATTATTAATGTAATGGAGAATTATTGGGTGAGTGCAAAAGTTCTACCCGTTTTTATTACCCGTAAAGAAGAGCAAAAAACCGAAAAATGAACAGTACCTATTATTGTGCATAATCCTTATTGCTTTTTAGGACCTCTTGCCATCTTTCTGGTAGGAGATGAATCCCCTAAAATTCCGGCAGTTTCGAGTCAAAAAAGTCTTGGATGGCAGTTTTCACAGCATCAAGATCATCAAACATTTTCTGACTGAAGGAATTGTTCAACGCATGAAATAGGTGATAGTCAGTTGGTGCCAAGTCAGGAGAAAAGGGAGGGTGCGGTAAAACCTCCCAACCAAAGCCCAGTAACTTTTGGCGAGTGATGACAGCAGCATGTTGTCTGGCGTTATCGTGATGAAGGATAACACCGCGACAATTGATGAGACCTGGCCGGTTTGCTACTAAATTTGAATGCAGCCTGTCTAACTGTAGACAGTAGAAAGAAGCATTGATGGTTTGTTTGAGTGGCAGGACCTCCCAGTGAGTTATTCCCTGCACACCTCAATAACATCTTCTCGGGATGAAGTTCAGCTTTTGAAGTTGATGCAGGCGAATCAGAAGGGCGACACACAGTCCTACGACGCTTTACGTTACGGTACATAACCCACTTCTCATCTCCTGTCATAATTCGTGTCAAGAATGGGTCATTTTTGTACCGGGAAAGCAAGGAAACATAGCTGGCGATTCGGTCATGCCGTTGCTTAGCTGTCAGATTATTTGGAACCCAACGAACCAACTTTCTCGTAAAACCCAACTTAACCACCGTCTCTCGGCCGTTGTCCGGTGTACGTTGAAGGTCTGCGCTAATTCTTGCACAGTTGGGTTCGGGCTGTTCCTTTATAGCTTGGTCAATATCGTCCTCTCCAACGTGTGATGGCAGTCCACTCCTAGCCTGATGTTGGCAGCTTCTGTCTCCTTCCTTAAATTTACGAAACCATTGACTACATGTGCTTTCGTCTATTGCATCCTCCCCATAAACTTGACAAACATTGCAACATGCTGCGGCTGCCGTACTCTTTTTATCGAACTCGTATAACAAACAATGTCTTATATGCTCCTTCTCGCGTTCCATGTTACACCATCTGATATTTTTTTTGAGATGTTTAACTTTGTGAGACACGATACATTTATATGTGAGGCATCCACACATTTGATTGGCAGACGATTTGCGTCTTTACAATGTCATGTGTGAGGGCAATTGCATTGCAAATTTTCATATCCAAAAACGGGTAGAGTTTTTGCCCTCACCCAATTGTTTTAGGAACAGGGAGAGATATTCTCCCTTCCTAATGAGTAATTTTAGAAAACATCTTGTAAAAGTCTCTGAAATGGGACGAAATATTGATGTCTGGTGTATCATGGTGTTATAGAAGTTTACAGTATTAATTAAAGAATAATATAGTTTGACTTAAACAATAATGAAAGTATTAAAGTTTTATATTCTTCAATAAACTTCTTCCTTTTCATTCCTTATGTATAATTAATTACAAAACTCCATAAAACACATCATATTATTTAAATAGATTTATTATAAATACTAAAATTGCAAATTTTCAAGAAGTAGTTCGCCTTCTCTTTTTCAAGCAAAATAAAATTGGAACAATTACAACAAAACAAAATAATTGGAAGCTTAAACAAATTTCATAAATACATGAATCAATAAGTTTAGTTGGTTTTTCAAAAATATATCAATAAGGTACAATTCAATTATTAAAAGTAATAATAAAAAGAAAATAAAGACCATTATAAAATCATAACAAATAATATTCTTAGTAATTAAAAACATCTATTGTTGCTTTTTTATTGCAGTTTGTTTTTATTAAATCTCTCATTAAAAAGACTGCAGAAGGGTCTATATGCATTCCTTCATACGTGTTAATTTTTTTTCTTTTGTGCTTTTCATAATACTACTTTTTAAAATTGGCTTTAATTTTGAATCATATTCTACGTACAAAATTATTACATTATTATCCCATATGTGTTCTTTATTCAAACAGTGATTTGCAATGTCTGAAACATCCAAATTTTTGTTTTTCAATGCTCTCCCGTTCTTTTTTTACCCTTTTCTCTTTGTTGTAGAAGTTAATGATTATTTTTCCTTTTGTTAACTTTTATATTATAAGTTCACTTCAACTTACTTCTGTAAGCCTTGTGGAATACTTGTGGAACACAAGGTATACCTTTCGATGTGTAAAAAAAAAAAAAAATGCTCTCCCGTGTTCTACAACACGTTCGAAAGAGGTTCTTTTTGTCTTGCCTATGTAAAAATCTATATATACATATATTATATATATGATACTCATTTCATTTTTATTTTCATTATGATTTATATTCTTACATAAAAGATTTTTGATCTTATTTTTATAATTGAAACCTATATTTATATTATAGTCTTTACATACTTTTTTTAAATAAAGGCTGTTATGATTAAGATAAGATATAAATCTTTTAGTGTTTTCAAACTTTTCAATTTCAATTTTACTTAGTAGCTTTACTAATAATTAATATCTTTATAATCTGAAAAATTATTTAGAATTTTAAAATGAAAAAGAAATTACAGAATACTGGTAATATTTAAACTATTAATGTACTAAAACATATTAGTATAATTTTCTGATGATCAAATAGATAGTTATATAGGTGATTTAATAAATGCAAAAACAAACAAATGAAATCTGTACTAAAAACCTACGATTTAACCTACAGTATTATTCCACATAGTATTATTTTAATATTATTTATTTAGATACAAGTCCTTTATTTAACCTCACTAAAGCTATGAAATATAAATTTAACATCACAGTCCTCTTACTTTACATGATTTAAAAGGAAACCTTTACATACTTTTTTTTAAAAGAAAGCTATTTTTGATTAAGATAAGGTATAAATATTGTGGTGATTTATTCGTGGAAATAAGATGAACAAGACTGATGATAGATCTGAACATGTTCTCTTTATTTACAATTGTGCAAGGGTTTATATTAGTTTATTTACATGAGTGTTGATTGGCTGGTGGGCTTTAAAATAATTGGTGCTTTTAAATGATAAGAGAAATTAACGGAAAGATTTAAATTTAAGGTGCAGGATGGGAGCCCCTCCAACCGTTGGGATTTAAAAGTAAACAAAACAGGAATAACCGTTAACGGTTAGGATTTGAAATAATACAAGTAATTCTGAATAAGTACAAGATAAAATACATAGGATAAATAGAAATAAATATATAAATACAAATATAAAACTCATCACAATATTGTAGTGTTTCCAAATTTTTCAAATTTCTTTAATTTTAAATTTATTATAATTTCTAATTTGGTTATCAATGAAAATATCTGAGAAACCCTTTTTCTTTAACAGATTGATCAAGATTTTTCTTTTTGCTTTATATGTGTTTTCATTACTAGTATTACAGTCCAATCTTTTCAAGAAATTTTCTATGATATTCTTTTTACTGTTAATGCAATGGCCTGAATTATAATTTAAAATGTAATCACTTTGAAAATCCTTCATATAATGTTCTATTATTTTTTTTTATTACAATGATATGCATTTTTTACCTTTCAGTCTGCAATTTAATTTTACACTGATATGCAATTTTAATTTACACCTTAAACTCAAAAAAACCAGTAATATGGCGAACTTCAAAATTTAAACAAAAAATAATTAATGGGACAATCTGAGTTATGAAAGTGTGAAGACAAGCGAAAAATCCTCAACTAGCTAGTACATAAAAACTTATATTGATTCTGTTGATATAAGATTGTTAGTTGTCTCTCGAAATCTTTCGCCGTTTACATGCTCTGCGGTCACTCACAGAATACTCCTTTTTATGCACCAACAATAATCCGCCAGCAAAGATTCATTCCACTTGCCCTGATATCTCGTTTCCAAAGTTTTGATATCTTGACGAAACCTTTCACCCTGCTCCTCACTCATAACACCAAGATTTTCAAGGAAATAATTGATGTGGCTGTGTAGAAAATGAAGTTTAACACTCATTTTGTAACCCAGTGTTTATAAGTTTGTTAATATTTCATCAACAAGTTCTTCGTAATTTTCAACTTTTTTGTTTCCTAGGAAGTTTTTAGTCACGCACTTAAGAGACAACCATGCAGATTTTTCTGTTTCATTCATGACGGTCGTGAAATTTGGATCTTTCATCAGATCGCATATCTGTGTTCCTTCGAATGTACAAGCCTTGGTCTTTCTAGGAAATTTCGGTTTTAGATACGGTATTATGTTGCTTTCATTGCCAAGACTGGTAACAAATTGCTTCATGATTCCAAGTTTAATATGAAGTGGGGGTAAAAGGACTTTTTAAAAGTAATAATGTCATTAATTGAAATACACGCATTAACAAATAAAATGATGCCCTAGAAGGACTTGTCCGATGGAGACAAAAACTCATGGAGAGGAAGTTTATGTACAGAATAGAAAATGATTAAAGTTTCAGAGAAATTGAATGATTTATTTCAGAGTTACAGAGTTACAAAGTAACGAGCTCAATAAGGTGTTGACCCACCTCTACCCTGAATGCAAGCTGTAACACGACGTGGCAGAGAGTGATAAAGCTCCCTGATGGTCTCCTGCGGTATTTCCTGCCGCAGGACATTTTTGGACTAGGTCAACCACATTCCCTGGTGGATGCAGTCGCCTTCTCATCATATCCCAGACATGCTCGATTGGAGAGAGATCTAGGGATCCGGCTGGCCAAGGAAGTGTTTCACAAGCTGCAAGACAGGTCATAGCAACATGTGCCGTATGTGGTCTGGCATTATCTTGCTGAATAATAAGGGCAGGGTACTGCAAAAGGAAGGGTAGCAAAACAGGTCTCAGAATGTCATCGACGTACCGCTGTGCTATAAGTGTGCCACTAATGACGACCAAAGGGGTCCGGCTATCAAGGGAATGAAACCCCAGACCATATCTCCTGGTTGAGGGCCTGTGTGGCGTGCAATAGTGAAAGCAGGATCGGCACGCTGCCCTGGTCGTCTCCAGACACGTCTGCGACGATCGTCAGGACACAGTTGGAAGCGGGATTCGTCGCTAAACACTATACGTCCCCAGTCAGCATCATACCAACCGGATCGAGCCAAGCACTCAGAAATCTGGCCCGATGGTGTGCAGACGTGAGTGGCGGTGGCATAGCGGTCAGTAGGAGCGTAGATGTCGCTCTCTCAGCCGTCTGTGAATGGTCATGGTGGACACTCGTGTGCGGGTCGCACGTCTGATGGTTGATAACGATGATTCAGGCGCTATGACAGCTTTTCTGACAATCACTCTATCCTCCCGCTCTGCTGTGGCCCTAGGTTGACCGCTACCTTCATAACGCTGAAATCTGCCATTGTCCACCCATTCCTGGCAGCAACTTCTAATCGCCGCATCACTTCGACCTATATGACGAGCGATTCTCCGATTTGCCCAACCTGCCTCTTTCAATCCAATGACACGAACTCTTTTCTAACTCTGACAGTTGCACGTAATGAGCTCGAATCCTGCGGCGAGGCATTTTTTCAGTCGTTGAAAGGTATCCTAACTCGCAATGCAACCGAAATTTTGACCATCAGATTGAGAATCGCTTCTTATATACACCTGCTGAGTGTCCAGTTCCGATGTGCTGTAGCTCTCGCTATTCATTCATTAAACACCAAAGTTTAATCATTGGCATGGGCGGTCCCAATGTCTTTGCATACGAAATTTCATTACAATCGGACAACTCCTTCTAGGTCGCCCTTTTTTTGTGATAATGAGTGTATCAAAATAAAAATATATTTTTACATATTTACATATTTTAGGTAATAAGTATAAAAAAGGGACATGCAATTATATGAACTGTAAATTTTATATTTTATTATAATATTTTATAGTTCAGTAATGCCAAAAATTACAAAAATTGTAGTTTAATTATGTATGTATGCCATACTTTCTCAGTCTTTCTCTCCATCTGTCCATATTTCCGTGGGATACTACAATAGACCTCTGGTCGCAGTGCTTGGCTTCTGCCACCCACCTTTACTACATACATACATACATACATACATACATACATATATACATATAGTGAATTTTGTCATCAATAAGCATTTCAAGAAATTTCCTAAAATTATAATTTCTCAAAAACTTTTGTGTTTACCCATAGTATGGAACTGAAAAATGTAAATAGTTTATCTGAAGCAAAATGGTTGCATATCGTGTTATCTTTCATCAATTTGACATCCGAAAATTTTAATTCATTATTAGCTTCCAATTCTATTTTAAATTTTAATTCTTTGCTTTTTTTTATTTAAATTTTTATGAAAAATATGAACTTGTCGCAAAGAACCACTCCTATGATTACAGATACGTAATATTACAGGTACGTCGATGATCTTTTTATTATACGGTACGGTCATTTGCAAAAATTTTAAATTTTTTTTTAAATTTAAATAAGAAAAGCAAAGACTTAAAATTTAAAAGAGAATTGGAAGCTAATAATGAATTAAAATTTTTGGATGTCAAATTGATTAAAGATAAACAAAATATAAAAACAGAATCTTATATGAAGGAACATCAAAATGATCACATTTTAAATTATAACTCAGGCCATTGCATTAATAGTAAAAAGAATATAATAGAAAATTTCTTGAAAAGACTGGACTGTAATACGAGGTGCATTCAAGTTATAACATCTCCGAATTTTTTTCTCAGCACTGGAAACAGCTAGAAACATGCGGTTTGTTTTAAAATAAGCGGGCACTCTTTGTCATTGCTAGACAGAAATGGCAGCTTTGTATGGCACACAGAACCTTAGCAGCAGCGTCGAGAGTGAGCGACAGCTTGTGAAACTGAAAATGGCGACGTTTTCATTACAAGATCAGCATGTTATCATTCGTTTTCTCCATTAGTGTGGTGTGACACCGATTGAAATTTATCGCCAGATGGATCGTCGAATGAGTGTGGAACAGATCGGCGATTCTCCAGAACCAATTTCTCCACTCGCTTGATCATGTCGCCAGACAGGCTTCTGCGAGGCCAAAATTGTCATGGTTTTCTCGTCACACGACGTTCTGCCTTCTTTGAACTGTCGCACCCACGCACGCACATTAGACACATCCATGACACCTTCACCACATGTCTCACTCATCTGGCGATAAATTTCAATCGGTGTCACACCACACAAATGTAGAAAACGAATGATAACATGCTGAACTTGTAATGAAAACGTCGCCATTTTCAGTATCACAAACTGTCGCTCATTCTCGAGCTGCCGCTAAGGTTCTGTGTGCCGTACAAAGCTGCCATTTCTGTCTAGCAATGACAAAGAGTACCCGCTTATTTTAAAACAAACCGCATGTTTCTATCTGTTTCCAGTGCTGAGAAAAAATTTCGGAGGTGTTATAACTTGAATGCACCTCGAACTTGTAATGAAAACACATAGAATATAAAGAAAAAATAAAAATCATGACCAACCTTTTAAAGAAAAATGGTTACTCAAATATTTTCATTATCAATAACCAAATTGGAAATTATAAGAAATTTAAAATTAAAGAAATTGAAAAGTTTGAAAACACTAAAAGATTTATATCTTATCTTAATCAAAACAGCCTTTATTTAACAAAAGTATGTAAAGACTATAATATAAACATAGGTTTCAATTACAAAAATAAGATCAAAAATCTTTTAATTAAGAAAATAAATCACAATGAAAATAAAAATGAAATGAGTGCCATATATAAAATAAATTGTGAAACTTGTGTAGATTTTTACGTAGGCGAGACAAAAAGAACCTCTTTCGAACGTGTTGTAGAACACGGGAGAGCATTGAAAAACAAAAATTTGGTTGTATCAGACATTGCAAATCACTGTTTGAATAAAGGACACATAACAGATAATAATGTAAAAATTTTGTACAAAGAATATGATTCAAAATTAAGGAAAATTTTAAAAAGTAGTATTATAAAAAGCACAAAAGAAAATTTTTTTAACAAATATGAAGGAGTCCGTGTAGACCCTTCTATATTCTTTTTAATGAGAGATTTAATAGAAACAAACTGCAATAAAATAGCAACAATAGATGTTTTTAATTATTAAGAATATTATTTCTTTGATTTTATAATGATCTTTATTTTCTTCTTATTATTACTTTTAATAATTGAATTCTATCTTATTGATATATTTAAAAAAAAAAAAAAACAACTAAACTTATTGATTCACGTATTTATGAAATTTGTTTAAGCTTCCAACTATTTTGTTTTGTTGTACTTAATCCAATTTTATTATGTTTGAAAAAGAAAAGGCGGACTACTTCTCGAAAATTTGCAATTTTAATATTTAAAATAAATCTATTTAAATACTACGATGGAGTCTTGTAAATAATAATAAATGTAG
The DNA here is from genome assembly GCA_023159025.1 of Thereuonema tuberculata. Taxonomy (NCBI): domain Eukaryota; kingdom Metazoa; phylum Arthropoda; class Chilopoda; order Scutigeromorpha; family Scutigeridae; genus Thereuonema; species Thereuonema tuberculata. The sequence continues at coordinate 27,778 of JAFIDM010042194.1, forward strand.
TAGTTTCGAATTCAAAATTCATATTTATATTGTGACAATACTCATATGTCGATTTATTATAACTATTAAAATATTAGAATATTAATATTATTATCATTGTAAAGACAAAAGAAATGTCAATTGAGAAAAATAATTTCAAAGTAATTATTTTGTAAAAGCTAATGGCGAAAGACTTCGTTAGGGACAGTTTTAATTATTGTCAGTGATTTTTATTTTAGTTTAGGCTTTAATTTATTTTAATTTAGGATTTTAGGAGATAAATCTTTTAAATGTAACTTATTAGGATTTAATGTTAGAAATTTAGGTGTTTTAAGTAGTTGTGTAATTTAAGATTAGTTGAATTTAAGGATTTTAATAAGGAATTAATTTTCTTTTTGCTTTAATTAAGCTGATTTGAGTTTGGAAATTTCCTATTCTTAGGAATTTCCTTGTGGCCATCATTCCATATTTGGAATTGTTGTAAGCATTGTAATTCTATTGGTTAATTAGCATTATCACTCCATGTGAGGTAATAATGAGGTAATCTCCCTTATTTGGGCAGATATGCAATCCTGCCATCCGTATGGTCTGTGCGACGCGTGACGTCACACAGCGGCGCTCTTAAAGTTTATAAAACGGGGTGTTCGAGTTAGATCTCGCTCTCTCGCCACAGTTTTGCTCTTTTAACCTTTTGCTACAATGCACCCGGCCTCGACGATCGCCGCGGACGATCTATTGGCGGCCGCGCCTCAAATTCTCGATGCGTTTGTTAGAAATAGAGTGTGTTAAATCAAGTTATCGTTAGTTAGAATAGGCAACCCGTGGATAGCCTACAATTTCTACAATTTATTTGAGCGAAACATTACTGAAATTAATTTGCAAGATAAAGCTTGCAAATTCTGTGTTCAATGCACGTGTACACCCGTGCAGGATTCCACAAGTTACTTAGTGCTTCGTAAGTAAAATTTGTGCTTCGTAATTTAGTTGTTTAGTGCTTCGAAAGTAAAATTTGTGCTTCGTAATTTAGTGCTTCGTAAGTGAAATTTCAGTGCGTCGTAATTTAACTTTATGCTTCAAGAAGTTATAAGCCATAGCTTCGCCGAAAGTATTATTCTTGCAGTGTTATGTCATATTATTATCTCGCAGTGTCGAATAAAAATGGTTAAGTTTAATTAATGTGGTGAATGCGTTGTGCTTCTTTGTGCGTGAACGTGAAGTGTGGCTCCCCCACGCTCCGAATGGATTGGATTAGTCAGGGCATACCATGTAACGACTTTGGAGGGGGTAGATAGAAAATTCACCGAACGGACTTTTCGGTTGGCGCCCAACAAAATACCCGAACAACCCCTGAAGGACTAAAATTATCACGTGGTACCGTTACAATATATATATAAATATATATATCAGGGGCGTATGTAAGGGGGGGGCCGAGGGGGCCCGCGCCCCTCCCGAAATTGTGAAGATATGTCCTCCCAACGTTTTTTTTTTGGTTGAACATATAGGTTTTCATTGTTTTTGGTTTGGTTGAATAGATTTTTTGGCCTGGGCCCCCCACAAAATAATGAAGGTATGTCCTCCCAACGTTTTTTTTTTTTTGGTTGAACACCGTGGGGTGTCTACTTAATTGTATTAATCTTGGGCCCCCCCCGAAAATATATTCTATATACGATACTGATATATATATATATATATACCTCCGAAGTCCACTTCTGTAACCCTAATGAGTGGCAATAGATATCAATTCCATAACAAATTTTGAAATAGACATATTTAAAATTAAGATCTGAATAGAGACTTTAAGATTTTTTAAAACAAAAACCTTTGTTTTGAGTTATGGATAAGAGAAATTAGAAAAGTATGCTATCTATTGTATGCACGAAACAATTCAAGTTTTAAAGATATTCTAAATGAAAATTACAAACATCAAACTCTAAATACAGTTTCCTGTTAAAGAACATATTTAATCATTACGCATTTAATCATTTAATTTTAATTTTTTAAAATTGATTACATTTTATCAAATAATTTTAAGAAAACACTTATCATGCAGCTTATCACATATTCTCAAAAAAATAGAATAGCTCAAGAGATCTTCCAAATTCTTTTATATTCTTTTAAATTCTTTTTCTTTTTGAAATTTAGATTAATTCGAAATAACGAAGTTTAATTATATGCAATAAGGTCGGTTTTTATTATTAAATTATTGAATAACTTATCGGTTTTTAAAAAAATCTTTAAATTTAAATTATTTGAAATTATTGAAACGTTATTCGTTTTTAAACTTTTAAAAATGTTTTTCTAGTGTACCTACGATTCTTACAAAGAACGCAATAACATCAAGAAAAACCAATGAAAAACTATATTAAATCTTTTCATGTTTTTAAGTTTCGTCTCTGGCGACTCTTATAAATAACATTTGTAAAACAAAATATTCCATAGGCGAACCTTAATGACAGACTACTTTATAATTAAACTATTCACATCTCAAATTGATAGTTATAACAGCAACTTTTTAAGGGTGAGTCAAGCCAAAGTTAGAAAGTGATATATATTAGAAATTGGAACGAACCTTAACAAAACGGATAATATTAGTTCTCAATGTACAGCATTCTCAACACAATTGCGCCACCCGCCTGGAAGAGCCTGGCAGAATAAAAGGTTTTGTCCTGTTCTCGCAACCATTTGTGCACTGCTTTCTCCACCTAGTCATTTGTTTTGAATCCATACCACCAAATGTTTTTTTAGCGTTCCAAAATGGTGAAAATCGCACTGTGCTAAATCTGGCACTGTGCTGAACCCATATTACACAAAACTTATGGCCCAACGTTGACAGCCAACAGTTGGCCCAACGTTGTAATTGGCAGAGTTGGGTGTTGACCCACCTTTACCTTGAATGCAAGCTGCCACCCGTCGTGGCACAGTGATAAAGCTCCCTGATGGTCTCCTGCGATATTTCTTGCCAAATTTGCTCCAGTTGTCGGGCTAAAGTATTATTCCCTGGTGGATGCAGTCGCCTTCCCATCATATTCCAGACATGCTCGATTGGAGAGAGATCTGGGGATCTGGTTGGCCAAGGAAGTGCTTCACAAGCTGCAAGACAGATCATAGCAACACGTGCCGTATGTGGTCTGGCATTATCTTCCTGAATAATAAGGGCAGGTACTGCAAAAGGAAGGGTAGCAAAACAGGTCTCAGAATGTCATCGACGTACCGCAGTGCCGTAAGTGTGCCACTAATGACGACCAAAGGGGTCCGGCTATCAAGGGAAATGGAACCCCAGACCATTATTCCTGGTTCAGGGCCTGTGTGGCGTGCAATAGTGAAAACAGGATCGGAACGCTGCCCTGGGCGTCTCCAGACACGTCTGCGACGATCGTCATGACACAGTTGGAAGCGGGATTCGTTGCTAAACACTATACGTCCCCAGCATCATTCCAACCGGATCGAGCCAAGCACCACTGTAATCTGGCCCGACGGTGTGAAGACGTGAGTGGCAGGTGGCGTAGTGGTCGGTACGAGCGTAGATGTCGCTCTCCGTCTGTGAATGATCATGGTGGACACTACTGTGCGGGTCGCACGTCTAATGGTTGATAACGATGATTCAGGCGCTGTGACAGCTGATCTGACAATCACGCTATCCTCCCGCTCTGCTGTGGCCTTAGGTCGACCGGAATGGCTGAAATCTGCCATTGTCCACCCATTCCTGCCAGCATCTTTTAATCGCCACATCACTTCGACCCATATAACGAGCGATTCTCCAATTTGCCCAACCTGCCTCTTTCAATCCAATGATACGACCTCTTTCAAACTCTGACAGTTGCACGTAATGAGCTCGAATCCTGCGGCGAGGCATTTTTTCAGTCGTTGAAAGGTATCCTAACTCGCAATGCAACAGAAATTTTGACCATCAGATTGAGAATCGCTTCTTATATGCACCAGCTCAGTGCGCAGTTCCGATGCGCTGTAGCTCTCGCTATTCATTCATTGGACACCAAAGTTTAATCATTGGCATGGGCGGTCCCAATGTCTTTGCATACGAAATTTCATTACAATCGGACAACTCCTTCTAGGTCGACGTTTTTTTTTGGTAATGAGTGTATTACCCCATGCGTTTACAAACAACCAATTTCATTGTAAGTGATAAAAATAATATAAAGACTCTACACTTAGCTGAAGATCTGTATGATAATGATTGAAGTATCAAATATTCAGTGGAATGTTTCTCATCCTCAACTATTAAATAAACGCAAAAAACTATTGTTCAAAATAAAAATACTTTTAAAATTTAAAATAAAATTTAAAAATAAGTGCTTCTGAAGAGTAATTCTACTGATGGTGTTTCTTCTTGATAATTGAAAAAAAAAAAAAACCCCAAAAACAAAAAACAAAACAAACGCATTTGTGCTCCTATTTGCTAGTCAAGGAGAACAGTTTTCTAGTAAATAAAAGCGTAGATGCAGTTGCTCGTAACGCCAAGTTGAAGTATCGATAGAAAACACCGGGAATAAAATTATTGTTCAGCCACACTATTATTTTGAAATTGTAATTAACATGACCTTTTCTAGTGTTCTTTATGTTGACTAAATCCACTACTTTATTACAATCTGCAAATATTTAAGAAGTCCTTCACTATTCTAATTGTCCCAAAGTGATGCTGCAACAATATTTGTTTCATGAAAAATTCTCAAGCTTAAACTAACATTCTGTCTTTTAAGGTTACTTGGAGAAAGACCTTTTTCATTTAATTCTCGAGCAACTTTTACGAAGCTCCTTTTTAATTCACATGAATTAATTTCAAATCTTTAAGTGATATTGTAAAAATTTCAGTAGTTCTCAGATCTGAGAAGAAAAAACAGAAGCCTTCTCGGTTTGTTGGTTAATCCAATTATTTCTGATGCTCTTTAGAATATGAACTGAATCAAAAAGTATGTTAATTTTGAATTTACCCTTTTTGGGATTACCTATGAAAGTTGTTAACATACTACCACAAAGCTGAGTGAACATATTTTTGTTGATCCTGTTGTCAGGAATGATACTCATAATAAGGTATCAAACTTTTTTATAATTTCTATTATCTGCTCTGTTATTTTTAGCAGATCACTAGCAGTTAGATTTTTAACAGGAATAAGAGCTGCAAAATTTTTATTGTCTAAATATATAGAAGGTATCATAAAACTCTGTACGCTATTGTCAGCCTGTAAAGTTTTGTTTGTACTGAAGCCAGATAAGTATTCACAGAAAAATTAATTTCAGGTCTTATAATAATCTCATCTAACAGCAAATTTACAAGTAACTTAATTCATAATTTTCTAATTTTGTAGCCTTAATTTTTAAATGCATAAAGCAAAAATTCCAATCTTGTGTCTCTTTTGGAAATTGAAAGAATTGTGATCTCTTCTCATTTGTAAATTGAGCCTGCATCAAGCACACAACAACACGAAGGCATGTTTACACCTGAAAGAATTTAACAGGATTTTAAAAAATGATTGTAAAATTTCAATATCAAATCCATTTCAATATTTAAATATTGAGCACGTATTGAAATGGATTTGATATTTTTATTTTTTCTTGTTTTGTTTAAGAATGTTCTCTAAATAGAGATAAAAAACTAATTCTGTTATTAATGACTTAAGTGAAATTACTTTTAATAATAAAAAAAGGGATTGTTAATATTGCCTTCCTCAAATATAAAAAAATATTACTATTTTTGTAATCTTACATTTTCAATTCTATATGGAAGGTTTACTGGATTTAAACATTTACTTTGAGAGAAAAGAATCCTTGTGAATCTTATGCTTCCTTGTGTTTCTTAATTATACTAACAGAACAGGTATCTTGTTTTAAACACATACATTTAATATTAAAGAAATACAATGTTAATGATTTCCTTTCAATGTTAGTTAAAGAACCAATAATTAAAATAAAAGAAAATATAAAACAGTTAAGATAAAAAAATACTTCACGGTTTTTAATTTAACTAAAATTTTGTAATTCAAACAGATAAACAATAACAGTATAATCCATATTACCTTCTAATCTCTTCTCTCTTAATAGTCATATTAATTCATCACTCTTAAAAACATAAATCAATATTTATTATGCGTTATACGCAAATTTTCGGAAAGATACAATGACTTTCCTTTATTATGCTACATGATGAAATAATAATTAAAAAATAACAAAACAGGAGCCATAATTCAACAAAATATGTATCCTTATACAATATTAAGAATCTGGTCATTACAAAAATACTGATAAACAATAAACCAATAATTTACTAATAATAATTAATAATTTAAAAATCATAACATTACCTATATTGTGACAACAATAAATCCAATAATATAATAATACTAGATTCAATAATATTAGATAATAAATAAAACTCCCTATGTTAATCAAAATAAGTTCTTCAAATTTTGTGGTTTTGTTTGAAATTAGGTTTGCCATTTACTTTTTGATGAAAATTTTATGTTTTGTAAGCAACTAACTGATATCGTATTTACCTAATCTCAATAAAGTGTTTAAAATCTACTGAAAAATATCATACACTCAAGAGTAAAAAGCAAAAAATAATAAATTACAAAAAATAGTTTTTTGAATATACCACGTTTTTAAAACGGACTAAAAAGAATAAAATAATTTTTCCTAGCCATACAGATAGTCCTGAAAATTTTTAATTGTATAGTTTTAATAGCTATGAAAGTACTTGTAAGATTTAAAACGAAAAACTTAGGGCGCAAGATAATTTACACTCCATCCATACCATCTCAATTACTATCTATTGCAAGATAATACTTACTCCATCCATACCATCTCAATTACTATCTATTGCAAGATAATATTTACTCCATCCATACCATCTCAATTATTATCTATTGTAAGATAATATTCACTCCATCCATACCACCTCAATTATTATCTATCGCAAGATAATCTGTGGTGATTTTGTTGGTGTCCTGGTTCATGGAATAAGGTAGAACAAGAGTTATGCTGGATCCGAACGGGTTCTAATTTATTGAGGGAGAGCAAGGGATTTTATCCCTTGAGGGAGAGCAAGCAGCCGTAAATTGCTCTTCGAACTCTGGCCATGTAGTCATCGTTGTCTCACCGTTCTCAAACCATTTCTTGGCCGTGCCCGCGAGGGAAAAGTAGACGTTGGTCTGTCGATATGGTTCGTCCCATCCATTAAATCTGGCGATCCGACCGTAGTCTTTGAGCCACCTCACTGGATCTTCATCCGATCGGGCGTAGAAAGTTGTTGGCTCTCGAAATCGATGGTGTGTCACCGGCGTAGCTGCAATACTGGCGAGACATCAGGCATGTTTGGTTCAGCTGGGGGTAAACCACGAAGTCTCCGGCTGTAGCGAGTTGGTATAGCTGGCCAAGGCTGATTTCCTGTTGGCTGGGAATGGTTGTTAGCTGCATTGGAGCTGGAGTCAGGTTTCTCGGCACCAAAATATATGGTGATTTTGTTGGTGTCCTAATTCTTGAAATAAGGTAGAACAAGACTGATGCTGGATCT
>JAFIDM010042243.1:0-11779 GCA_023159025.1 Thereuonema tuberculata
CAAGCGCTCACAGTTTGAAGAATTAATTTATAATATTCAAAATGGTGGTTCAGTTGTAACACAACAACGAGCATTTGATTAATTTATTTTAGTTTTCCAGGACCTATTTTTGTGACATTACTTTTCTTTTTTCCCAAAATATTTAGAACCACTGGCATGCCAAGGAGGGAGTGTTATAATGCTTCCCAATTGCATCCAAAAAAAAAAAAAAAAAACAGAAAGAAATGATGAGAAAATTTTGTTTTTCTCATTGGATGATACAGACCCATTTCTTTCTTTTGGTTGGATAGTTTAACCACCAATATCCCACCAAATAATATTCAAATAACTCCCCTTCAAATTTCTTGGGTATGCTATGGCATAGAATAGAGGTCCCAAAACCTTCTTGTTTTACGGCACTCTTGAATGTCATCAGTTTTTTCACTGCACTCCTACACCAAAAGAAACCTAATTTACCTTCTTTTGCAATTCTATGTTCCCCTCAAAAATTTTGAAAATTCCCACAGCATCCCTGTGAGTTTGCTACACACATTTTCCTTGAGGCACACAGTTTGGGCACCACTGGCTTAACCCGGCAGTGGTCGCGCCCTTTTTTTGAAACATCAATAGTCGCAATGGGTCTGTCAGACCCATTCATTTTAAACAAAAATACTTTCAAAATTTCAACGTTTTAGATAGTTGTTAATAATAAAAATATTGATTGGTTGTTTCTTAAGATTTTTATTATACTTATTTATAATAATATATGTATAAATATATAGATTAAGAGTATTTAAGCAAACATTGTAAAAAAACGGATAAAAAGTGTATTGATTACATAATTGATAGAAAAATAAGATATAAAAATATTTTTGGTTAAAATTATGATAAACTAATGAAAAATTAGTTATTTCTAACTGATTGCTTTGAGTAAATATTGTTCTATTTTTTTGTGTGTGTATTTTGTAATGTATTCTCCACAAAGTCTTCATCTTTACTATCATCATTATCTGTTGACTCTTCCTCACACTAAGCGGCTTTTAATGTATTCTCCTTATTTTATTATCACTGAGGGATTTCATCTCTTCAAAATAATAAAAATAAGAAGTAAAATCAGGACCAAACTAAACTGTTCGTAGAAATAACTCATGAAAGAAGAAATAATTAAAAAATTTTAAAAAAAGAAATAAAAAATAGATCTAAATAAATAACTATAGAATAAATAAATTGTAAAGAAATATATATATATATATATATATATATATATACTAGCAGAGTAAAAATTAGTGCTCTAAAATACTTATCTAAATTGATACCAAAACAAAGAAATCAATAAACACATTTAATGATGTATTAACTTATGTACAAATGGCTTTATAAGCTCGGAATTAATCAATTCTACATTTACAATCTTCTGGGAAGGTTTGCTTGCTTCACATGGAACGGCTTGCTTCTCTGGGCAATCTTCTCTCGTTAAGCTTCAATTTCTAAGCTAGGTCTGAGGTCCCTTCACCAAAATCTTTAAACAGTTCCTTTTTCCCTGAATCTATCCTAAGATCCCTTTTCTAGATCTTCTTTTTATTCCAGAAAAATAACTGAATCGCTTTACGCTGCTTTTACTTTAGCTATCTCTAATCTCCTCTTTATGGAGGCTTCTCTACACTCCGTTTACTACAAACGCTGTTAGCTAAATTTCCTATTATCTTCTCCTAAGGTGATCTAGTTGCTTTAAAGTAGAATCTTAATTTTATCTACACGTTAATGCCAGAGTAATTCTTGAATAACTTCACGTCGCTGATTTCTTTTCTATCCTAACTCGAATTGTATAAATTTCTAAGATCCTAAACTTTCGTATGAATCGATTTATCTACGCCTAGCTTGTTTTAGGGTTCCTATCAAACTGATAGATATTTTGATAAAACTTTACTTACAGTAAAAGTCGATTTCCTTGGATGAACGGTTGTGAGAAATTCGATCCCTTTATCTTTACTGCATTTCCGTTGTCGGTCGAGTGAGATGTTACGAAAATCGTCTAGGCTTGTTACTCCGACTAAATGTTCCTGTTAGGGTTAAATCTTTCCGGGGCGTTGTTTTCCTCACGATATACGATGAGTTCAACGAGGATCCATTCTTCCTAACCAGCAGTAGTTATTCTCTCTGTTTCGCATTCTTTTAAATAGGCAATGCTATCTGTATATGTCCTATTCTCTTATCACCTTAGAAGTTCCCGGCGGTGGCTGTGTCTCTTACGGGGAAAAGATTCTTCCGTCTTCGGCTCCAATCACTTTCATCGGCTTCAGTCTTCTGGGTACGGAACGGTCAGTTCTTTCCCATATCGTCTCGGCTATTACTCGAATTGTATTCTGCCAATTTCGTCTGGCTTCGATATCTTTCGTCTAAGGAATGCCTTCCGTCGAAACCGTCTTCCTTTTTTTTATATCCAGACTCGCTATTCTGCTATTCGTCAGAATTTCCCGGGGATTGGAATATTACAGCACCTTCGCTTTTAATCGAGCGAACTTCAGAATCCACTGAATTCTTCCGGGCGTATTCTCATTCTTATTGAGAATATAAAATCATTCTCGTTTCTATATCGTAGGTGAGAATTTTCAGCAAACTCAACTCCCTAACTGGGGAGCGACTTTTTTTCACATCTGAACTGGTTGAAGGATGGAAGCGAAGTGTGGACGGCTCATATTAACAATGCCGTCTCCCATAGAGATAATTTCACGTTCCACGAGATAACAATTACTTTGGTTCGTGAACGACTTATTTCAGCAAGCCACAATAATGACTTAATTGCGTTATTGAATAATCATCAACAATCGTCAAGATGTATGATAGATTATCAGGGTTGTTGATTCGAATCGGTCTGCATACATCAGCGTGGATTAGTTCCAATGGTCTAACGGTTCTGATCTTATCTATTTTCCGATGCCATATGTTTGTAAGTTTGCCTAATTTACAGCTTTCGCAAATAAATTCGGATGTAGGTGGTATCTTGATCTTTTTCATTCCTCTGAGCAGATTCTTTTGTTGTATAACTTTCATTTTCTTTACAGATGCATGTCCTAGTCGATCATGCCATAACTGGATTGGACTATGTTCCGTTTCATTGAAGAAAGCATTGGACTTCTTGCTGTCTTCGAATCTTGTCACCGCATAAAGATTATTCTTCTTTCTTCCTACCAGGCACAGTTTGTCCTTTTCATCGTGGACTAAGAATTCGTCTTTTTGAATGGTTTGATGAAAGCCTGCTTTAGCTAACTCACCAGCTGAAATTAGATTCACACGCATCTTGGGCACGTGGTAAGTGTTCATCAGTTGAATTGTTTTAATTTCGCCAGTTGGAAGTTGGGTCTTCAGAAACACACTGCCTCGTCCAAGGACTTTTGATGACGTATAATTTGAACAGAAAATGCTCAATGGTTTCTCAAGCTTTTCATAATGTTCGAATAATTCTCTCCGCGTGCAAATATGGTGACTGCTTCCGCTATCAATGTACCATGACTCTTTATCCCTATGATGGGGATTCTGATGTCCAAATAAACTGATTATATTACAGAAGGACTTCCCATCATCGGTTCTTTTATCATTCGGATTTCTTTTCGATCTTGGATTTGTTTTCCTCTTACAAAATCTAGCTATGTGTCCTAGCTGTCCACATTGGAAACGTTTTACACGTTGCCTATTCTTCACCTGTACTTCGGTCTCCTTTTTCTTGCTATCTTTTAAGTTTTCTTTTGAAACTGTATTATGGCATTGTCTCTCAAGGGTACTTTCTTGCTTGTCTGAACTTTGATTCCGTCGGTATTCACCTAATATGTTGCTAATGATGAGTTCGGCGTTGAAACCTGCTTGCTTCTGCATCGTTACCAGGCTTTGAGCGACGGGTCTGTAACTCTTTGGAAGACCTGACAGAAGGATCCAGGAAAGTTCATAGTCATCGACCTTTCCACCTCTCATTTCTATTTCGCTTACAATCATTTTAATCTGAACTATCTTTTTCGGAATATCATCTTCGTCTGACATCTTACTATTCAGATATAACTCCCTCTTAAGATCAAATATTCTAAGATGCTCTATTGTATTAAATTTTTCTTCCAATTCTAGCAACAATTTCTGAGGGTCATTAGTCTCAGATATCGTATAACGGAATCTATCATCGATGGAACTAATTATAGTTCCGACTGCCCTTTCTACTTTCATAAGGACCTTGTATGTCGTTTTTCGACGTCTTCGATTTCATTGTTATCAACTAGAGCACTATTTGCTAAACTCCATAATCCTTCCTTTTGAAGGGTTGTCTTTATGGAGCACTTCCACTTGAGATAATTCTCCCCACTAAACATCCTTCCTTTTGAAGGGTTGTCTTTATGGAGGACTTCCACTTGAGATAATTCTCCCCACTAAACATCAACATATTATTGTTACTCATGTTGAATCTTATCTCGTATTCCATTTCCTTCTATTTAACTCGCATTCGTGGCATAATCGGCTCATAAGATAGAGTAATTTACAACTAATCTACTTATTAGCGCAGTGGAAGCGGGCGATAGGGCTAATCCATAACCACTCATTGTAAAGAATTATATATATATATGCTAGCAGAGTAAAATTAGTGCTCTAAAATACTTATCTAAATTGACACCAAAACAAAGAAATCAATAAACACATTTAATAATGTATTAACTTATGTACAAATAAATACAAGTTTAACGTGCGGAACTTAGGTTAACATCACAAATTAGGAACATACACGCACAAGAAAAAATAGAATCACTGATCTGTTTTTTGAAATTTACATTTACAATTTTCTGGGAAGGTTTGCTTGCTTCACATGGAACGGCTTGCTTCTGTGGGCAATCTTCTATCGTTAAGCTTCAATTTCTAAGCTAGGTCTGAGTTCCCTTCACCAAAATCTTTAAACAGTTCCTTTTTCCCTGAATCTATCCTAAGATCCCTTTTCTAGATCTTCTTTTTATTCCAGAAAAATAACTGAATCGCTTTACGCTGCATTTACTTTAGCTATCTCTAATCTCCTCTTTATGGAGGCTTCACTACACTGCGTTTGTCACAAATGCGGTTAGCTAAATTTCCTATTATCTTCTCCTAAGGGGATCTAGTAACTTTAAAATAGAATCTTAATTTTATCTACACGTTAATGCCAGAGATATTCTTGAATAACTTCACGTCGCTGATTTCTTTTTTTTATCCTAACTCGAATTATATAAACTTCTAAGATCCTAAACTTTCGTATGAATCGATTTATCTACGCCTAACTCGTTTTTAAGGTTCCTATCAAGCTGATAGATATTTTAATAAAACTTTACTTACAATAAAAGTCGATTTCCTTGGATGAACGGTTGTGAGTAATTCGATCCCTTTATCTTTACTGTATTTCCGTTGTTGGTCTGGTGAGATGTTACGAAAATCTTCTAGGCTCGTTGCTCCGAACAATTGTTCCTCTTAGGGGTAAATTTCCGGGCGTTGTTTCTCTCGCGATATACGATAAATTCAATGAGGATCTATTCTTCCTAATCAGCAGTAGTTATTCACTCTGTTTTGCATTCTTCTAAATAGGCTATGTCATCTGTATGAGTCCTATTCTTTTATCACTTTAGAAGTTCCCGGCGGTGGCTGTGTCTCTTACGGGGAAATGATTCTTCCGTCTTCGGCTCCAATCATTTTCGTCGGCTTCGGTCTTCTGCTTACGGAACGGTCAGTTCTTTCGCATTTCGTCTGGGCTATTACTCGAATCGTATCCTGCCAATTGCGTCTGTCTTCGATATATTTCGTCTAAGGAATGCCTATCGTCGAAACCGTCTTCTTTTTTATCCGGACTCGGTATTCTGCTATTCGTCAGAATTTCCCGGGGATTGGAATATTACTGCTCCTTCGCTTTTAATCGAGCGCACTTTAGAATCCACTGAATTCTTCCGGGCGTATTCTCATTCTTATTGAGAATATAAAATCATTCTCGATCCAATATCGTTGGTGAGAATTTGCAGCAAACTCAACTCCGTAACTCGGGAGTAATTTATTTTCACATCTGAACTGGTTTGAAGGATGCAAGCGAACTCTGGACGGCTCGCATTAACAATGCCGTCTTCCATAGAGATGACTTTCACGTTCCACGAGAGAACAATTACTTTGGTTCGTGAACGACTTATTTCAGCAAGCTACAGTAATGACTTAATTGCGTTATCGAAACATGAGAAAATGACAACCTTCCATGCTAATTCAATAACGACTGTCAAAAGCAAATTAAATTTATCACCAGAAGAAAATTTAGGCTTATGAATTTTTAACTTAGAAATTCTCGATATTGAATTTCTACATATTTGAACGTAATAAAATTAAATGTAATTAAATTTCACTCTCCTAAGTGCCGGTCTCATTTTAATTCCATTTCCTGAAATTCTTTCAATCAGTCGTGCATTATCATTCTGATAACGATGGACCCAATGGCAGAACGAAAGTACACTTGGAGATGTTATCTGGAATGCTAATGGGAGTCAGATCAAGTAATGACAACGAAAGTTGGAAGGTAACCCACCACCCACACACCGCACACACTTAATTGGAAGTCAAGCAAAAAAAAAAATTGATAGTGAAGAAAAAAAAAAAAGAAAGATTTAAAGACTGGAAGCTCATGTAAATGAAAACTCAGTATTATTAAAACATGTTTATTTGGTTAATTTTTATAATTTAATGCTTTTTTTACATGAAATAAAATTTCACTGAACATTATATTTACTAAACAATATTAAAAGTCATGGAAACAGAAATATACAATATAAAAAAAAAAAAACATTTTACAGTAAATTGAAAAAAATAATTTTTGCCTAAAGATTTGAAAAAGAAATCTATACTATAAAAACGTAAAAAAATATAAAATTACAAACAATAATCAAAGCAAAGGAGAAAATATAAAACAAAAGGAAAACAAATGATAATTCGATAATATTACTCTGGTTTCATCAAATAATAGAAATTACCTTACATTTTTTAATACTGACATTTGATAGTACTTTTTGTATTCTCATCTTATTAAACTGCTTTTCTTTAATTCTGAACTTTTTTGTATAGTTTTATAATTTTTTTTTGGTTATTTTTATTTACTTTTTGTTTTGCATTATTTAATAATTTACCTTTAAAAACTAACTTTAATCGTTTACGATCTTCAGTAAAATCTCTAAATTCAAATAAAGAATAAGGTAAAAAAAAAACACAGTTAAATTTCGAAAAGAATTATTAACTTTATCTGATGCTCTAATAATCCATAATATAATCGTAATGGAAATTGCAGAAGTGAAGAAGAAAAAGTACTTCAAATTTAAGTTTGTGGCAAAAAGAAATACCCTTATTTATTATTACAATAACTTCAAAAGTATTTGTCTTAGGATGCTAATATCTTAATGGAATATTTTAGCAGTGGAAGATTCTTGTTATTTAAATCAAAATTAAGCGATGTTTTTGTAAGAAGTTAACTGATCTTCGCATATTCAGTGTATGTTAGTAGGATATGATTCAAATTTACTATCATCTTATGCGACAGAATAAACATTTTTTTAAGATCATTATGTTTTTAATATAGATATGATTAAATATAAAACAAGTAAAATACAATTATAAAACTCAAATAAACATTTTATATATTTGAACACATTACATTCTTAATATTTAATAGGAGATTGAATTTGTTTTTAATTTAATAGAAATAAAACAGCAGAAACATCGTATGTAATATGCTAATTTCTTTTCTTCTCGATTTAAATTTCGCAGCATCTGAAATGAGAGATGAATTGTTGTTCCATAAACATTCTCAAAAATCCGTAACTTCATACCCATAAACGATATTTCGGACATCTTCTCGAATATTCTTCTTCAGGTTAAAATAAAATAAAATAAAATAAAAGGGAAAACTATTTTAGTTCTTCCTTCTTTACATAATGAAAAGATCAATTCTATTAAACAAATTAAGCATATAAAATAAAATGAAACAATTGATTCACATCACATAAGTAAACAATAAAATAATAAATTATCAATTGTTTCATTTTATTTTATATGCTTAATTTGTTTAATAGAATTGATCTTTTCATTATGTAAAGGAGGAAGAACTAAAATAGTTTTCCCTTTTATTTTATTTTATTTTAACCTGAAGAAGAATATTCGAGATGATGTTCGAAATATCATATATGGGTATGAAGTTATGGATTTTTGAGACGGTTTATGGAATTTATTTCGCTAATTAAGTATGTTTTGAATGAATTGTTGGTGTTTCTATATAGATTTGGACAGAATCAGAATTGATGCCTTTTTAAAGTCCAAAGATTTAAAAATGAATTTTTCCAATCAAAACTGTTGTAATCATTCTGGAATAAGTGATTATATCACAATAAATCTGTAAGAATACATTTAAAAATGTATTATTGATGAAACCATAGGAAGTCTGAATATTCTGCCCAAAAATTACGAAAGCAAACATATTATATGCTATTTGAATATTTTAAGGCAATGGAAACAATTCTAAAAAATTCAAATAATGGTTGGAGACAACTCACGGAATATTCGGGAATTAACAAAGCTGAAAATCACTGCAACATTCTATTGTAGATTACCTAACACTTAATTTGAAATCGTACCGATTGACTGTCGTACAATATTTGGTTCTTCTATGCAAGCTGAGAAAAGACGAATATTTGTTTCTCAAAATGGATTATAGATTGATAGTTTTCTATTTCACATGGCTTTTCATTGCATGAAGCACCCAGCATTTAATTTCATAGTATCCTTTAAATGTTATGTGAAGATATATTGAACATAAAGAAATTATTTCAATCATTTGATAATCATAATTTGTTTATGAAAGTTTGGTTACGCTTCAAGGATTATTGTTACCAATCCTAAAGGTTAGTGGTAAGATTTGTTTTGGACATTCAGATGAAGAATATCATTGTGTACTTAATCTTTTTGACTGCAAGATACGATGACCGCGAAAAGAATCCTGTTGAAAAAAAAAAAAAAATCCATCCAACCCAGATCCAAACTTTATTTGATTTTTTAGTTCTCTAATAAAAAATACTTTTAAAATAAATAACATGCTAATTATAAATTTAAAATTGCCATCTATGATGAGCACGATTTCAAATAATGGTTGAAAATGGCGTTTCAAACCATCTGCTTATAATAGGGTTTATTATCAAGTAGAGGGTTTGATACGTCGTAAGTTTTTTAAATTAAATTATTTTAGCTTTATTGAAATCGTGCTCATCATAGTTGGCAATTTTTAAAAGAAATACTTTTCTTGTCATTGTACCTTCCTTTTCCATTACCTGACTATTTTTTAAAGAGAATAAGAGAGACATAATATCATCTCTAGTTAGAGATATTACTGCAACCTTACGAACACATATCATTAACAGCTGTTATGCAGATTGGTCTGCAGTAAGTACTTTCCTAATGTCCCTACACCGATTGGAAAGTGGTTCAGATTGCATTCCATGGCCTGCAAGATTGAAGCATGTACTTTTCAGCAAAGAATCTCCATTATTTTTCTTTACAATCTAACAACATGCATGAAATGGTCTGGAGAGTGTAGAATTTTCTTCCTCCAAAACAATGTTGAGAAATGTTTTCTCTGTAGAAATTTCATTAATTGAGTATATAAGTATATAAGTATATAATAGGGGGACAAATCAAATCTATCTTTAGATGTAAGTTGATGGATGTATCAGATTTCATCTGGTGTTTTCCTCTGGAGTTGAAGAAAATTTAAGTAGATGTTAATCTCGTCAATGTGATAGAATTTTTTTTTCTATGGACCCTCTTGTCCAATGTGATGGGCTGTAAGGGAAAGGGTCATTTCCAGCGAGGTCGATGATTGTTTTCCAGAGTTTTTATAGTACTTACCCAGCCCTCTGTAAAACCGGGACCGGGATTCTTTTCCGAAAAGTCGGGCTGACCACCTGGTTCAAGTTCTTCCCGATGGTCACCAATCGTTGGGGTCTTGAACATCCCGAAAGGGTCTCCATGATATATAAAAGGGTATCCTGTCAAATTCTTTTACGTCATCGTTTTTTTGGAAATGATTAATAATTGTCTTATTAACTTATAGTTATGTTTATATATAATGGTTTTATATGCGTATATTTCTTCTTATTACAAAACTTTACGTCAACACACATATTATTTACAATAAAAATACTTAAGAGCAGTTATTAAAAAGCAGATCTCAGTTTCTCCAACGATATCGATCTTGAAACCCAGACGGATATCGCTGGTGAAACCGGTCGCTTTTTAATAATTGTTTCAAAGTATTTTTATTGCAAATATGTTTGTTGGCGTAAAAGATTTGTAATAAATTATGTTTATGTTTCTTCTTATTAAGCTAAACTTATGTATTATGAAACATTATTTTATATATTCAATTAATTAGTCAATTATAACATTTACGTTAACTTAAAAATTAGTAAAAGTTTGCTCCTTTAAAAATTATTTCTGACAATAATTCTAGTTTAGTTTTGCTTTGTTTTTTGGATTTTCTTAAGTAATTTTCTTATTACATTGTTTTTAAGTATTAAAGTGGGACCAAAAGGTACCGTATATGCTCCAATAAAGGCCCCCGGCGTTTATTTGCGAAACTAGCCTCGGCTCCCGGCGCTTAATAGAGACTGGTGCTGTTAGAGGCCGGCCATTATTAACAAAAACCTTCAGAACGCAAAATTTTTACACATATATACCGGCTAATATTATAAATAGCTACTTTATTTGAATTTCACAAGCTACATAAGACTGTTAAAGATAAATGGCAATGTCTTTCTGTACCTTTCGCTGCTAGAGATGGGCGACCGTCTCACCGGAAGTTTCTTTCGGTATTCCACCACGCGAATCTGAAAGGCAATGTCAAATGATCGTTTCGGCGGCATTTTGTAAGGCAATGTACTGTAAGGTATTACGCACGACTATAAAGATACGACACTTACACTAGTATCGGTAGGCAAATATGAAAGACCCGGTTACTGTGAGAGACCATCTACTATTTGGCCGTGTCCTCTCTGCAGCCCGGCGCTTATTAGAGACCGGCGACAATAAGAGCCTCGGCGTTCATTGGAGTATATACGGTTTTTACTTTATCATGCCTCTTCCCAGTTGCGAAAAATTTTTATTTGTAGCCTATACTAATTAATCTACTGATAAGAAAAGTATTATTATTGCTTTTGATATCACTGATTTGTTAAATTGATACTTATTCAAGGAGTAAAATAAAAGGAGTAAAATAAAACATTATTATCGTTATTTGTTTCTTTTATATTAATATTTGCACATTTTTTTCTGTACACTCTTTCACATGTTAAATTAATGCATAGAATTCTTATAAACAAACAAAAAAATCATCATTGCAATGAAATGAATCGCAAATTAGAAATTTTCAGGACCTTATCTAATTATATACGTATATAAAAATGAATGTATCTATCTTTCTTTCTTTCTTTCTTTCTTTGTCTCTTTGTTTCTTTGTCCTTTATACACTCCTAGGCCCTTTGACCTATCTGGACCAAACTTTGCAGAATTACTCTTTAAGACACTGCGGAAAAGATAGGCTACCTTAGAACCCGGACCCACCCCCCAAAAGGGGTTGAAAACGGGTAAAAGCCCTGAAAAACCCAATACCCACCTGGTGGTGAAAATAAGAACTACACAAATATTGGGGGCAGAAACTCTCTCTCCTTTGGGGGCAGAAACACCACACTTGGGTGGGAGGAAGCCAACACAAAGGCTGAAGTGTCCCACC
>JAFIDM010042243.1:12829-23677 GCA_023159025.1 Thereuonema tuberculata
TTTTGCAAACTCACAACAACTTAGCCCACGGTAAGTTTAAAAGAACAGAACATAGTAGATAGATTTTAAGTCAAGTATTTTTATCTGCTAATTCTTAAGAATAGAAGTTATTCATCGTTCTAACATTTCTATGCAATGATAAAGTGTTCTGAATGTTTCCTCACAGCCGCAGAAGCTGAAAAATGTTTGTTTTGATACTTATCTGCTCTGCTTTGAGCTTTGTTCTGCTTTGCTCCTGTGCCTAAAGATTCAATGAATGTATTTGTTGGTGGGAAAAACAAATGTAAGAAAATTGACTTGTAATTAAAGATTCATTATGATTGAATTATTATTTATTACATTTATTATGAATTATTATTTATTACATTTATTATAAATTATTTAGCAAACACTTACTTTGCAAGGGCTTACACAACCTCGAAAGCAAAAATGGAGTTCATAGTTTTTCATTTTCAATGCTTTTCAGTAAATGGTGTAAATTTCAAACATCTTCAAATTTGAAAACAATTAATTACATTTCACATTAAATTATACAATTGCAATGGAACCTTGCAAGAATGTTATTAGCTAATTTCAATCTTTACCCTTCCTACTGGTTGATAACTTAATCAGTTGCTGTTCAGTTTCATTTTAGCTGAAGGAAGTAATTTACAGTTTAGTTTTAGTTTTGCTTTTGGATAATGGAATCAGAAGTTCAGTTGAGTTTAATTTGTCCAGCAGCCTTTTGGTAAATTGTTGAAATGGCTTGAAAGCTTTTCCGTAACAGTTTTATTATGTTAACTAAAATTATTGAACAGCTAAGCTTTTTTTTTATTTTCTAATAATTAGATAAGGTCCTAAAAATTTATAATTTGCGATGCATTTCATTGCAATGATGATTTTGTTTTTGTTTATAAGAATTCTATACAATAATTTAACATGTGAAAGAGTGTACAGAAGAAAATGTGCAAATATTAATATAAAAAAACAAATAAGAATAATAATGTTTAATTTTACTCCTTTTTTCAGTCATTGACTTGAATATTAGAGAATTCAATAGTTTAAATAAGTATTAATTTAACAAATCAGTGATATCAAAAGCAATAATAATACTTTTCTTATCAGTAGATTAATTAGTGTAGGCTACAAATGAAAATTTTTGGCAACTGGGAAGAGGCATGATAAAGTAAATACCTTTTTTTATAGTTAGAAGAAAAGCTGCAGTATTTTTTTTTCTTTTGGTTCGATAATAGCTCTCTGTCCTTGGTCTCACTTCAATACTTAAAAACAATGTAATAAGAAAATCACTTAAGAAAATCAAAAAAAAAACTAGAATTATCGTAAGAAATAATATTTAAAGGATCACACTTTCACTAATTTTTTTAGTTAACGTAAATGTTATAATTGACTAATTAATTGATTACTTAAATACATAACACATACGTTTATCTTAATAAGAATAAACTACAGTAAAACCTCGTTAAGTCGTCACTAAAGGGAGCAAATATTTTTGACTACTTAAGCGGAGTGACGACTTAGGCAGAGTGGGAATTTTTGAATATAGTAAATATAGTATTTCCATGAATTGCTGTAGGATTCTATGAGAAAAACAAGATTTTCAGAAATCAATTCATGCAAATGAATGAGTGGAAAATAAAACAAACAAACACTTTTTATAGTTACCACATTTTAATTGTTTTAAAAGAAAGGCAATGTCTGTCTTTGAAACGTTCCAGCCAACCATTGCTGCCGCCGAAATCTTCAATGTTGAACTCCTTAGCAATTTCCATGGCTGTTTCTTTGATTTCCATCCGCACATTTTTGCGATTTGGAATGTTTTAGCCATCGAACTAAAACCTCCTCGATCTCGTCAAACTTCGATTTCCTCATTCTCTTTCTTTTGTCGTTGCAGTCAGCTTCTTCAATTGCTTGTTTTGATGAAAGAATATCGTTAATTTTGTCCTGGGAATATGGTGTTCTTTGGCAAAAGCTGTTTTCGAAACATTCGATTTTTCAAGAAGTGCAATTAAGTCTTTTTTTCTTTAAAAGACAACGAGGTAAGTTTTCGTTTCCTGGCATGTTAAAAACGTAATCGAACCATGAAATTGCAAGAGAAAAAATAGACCTTATAGCGCGACTTACTCGCTGTGAAATGAGGTCACACTCAGGAGCGGTCAAGAAAAACGTCTACACTCGACAGAGTCGCAGCGAGATTCAAGAACCCAAATCCCCAGAAGGGGTAGGAAAGGAATGAAGTTACAGGCGTGATCGAAAATTCCCCGTAAAGGCTTGGCTTTCTTAAAGTGAAGGGGCGAGGATGAAAAGACAACACGGTGGCATGCAAAATGGAGAAGAAAGATGCTTTTGGCCATTTTTGAGGGTGACGAGTTATCCGGCGTAGAATTAAATTTCGTGACGGAGGGTAAAGGAGGGTTATTTTACATTATTGTGTATGAGACTTTGTCTGGACCAAAGGAAAACAACGACTTAAACGGAGTGACGGCTTATCCGGGTGAAGACTTAACGAGGTTTTACTGTATAAACATAATTTATTACAAAACTTTTACGCCAACACACATATTTGCAATAAAAACACTTTAAAACAATATTAAAAAGCGATCGGCTAAACCAGCCATATCCGTCTGGTTTCAAGACTGATGTCGCTGGAGAAACTTATCGCGTTTTAATAACTGCTGTTAAGTATTTTTATTGTAAATAATGTGTGTGTTGGCGTAAGGTTTTGTAATAAGAAGAAATATACGTACGTAAAACCATCATATATAAACATAACTATAAGTTAATAAAACAATTATTAATCATTTCCAAAAAAAGATTACGTAAAAGAATATGACAGGATACCACTTTATATACCATGGAGGCCCTTTCGGGATGTTCGAGACCTCACCAATTGGCGACCATCGAGACGAAGTTGAATCGGGTGGTCAGTCCGACTTCTCGGAAAACCGGTCCCGGTTTTACAGAGGGCTGGGTAAATACTATAAAAACTTAGGAAAACAATCACCACTTCGCTGGAAATGACCCTTACCCTTACAACCTACAGCCCAGCACACTAGACCACAGAGTCCACAGACGTTGTCTTATCTTCGAATAATATCAAATCAATAAAGATTTGAATCTTAGTAATATAACTGTTGTTTCCATTTCTTAGAGGACCACATACATAAACTGATTCGTTAAGTTGATAAGCGTGGGAAAGAACTGACTGAATTTCTAAATATGCCAAAAAAAAAAAAGAAATTCTATCACATTGACGAGATTAACATCTACTTCTTCTTCAACTTCACTTAAACAAGAGAAAAAAAAAACATGAAGTCTTATACTACATCCATCAACTTACATCTATTATAGATAGATTTGATTTGCCCCTCTATTATAAACTCAATTAATAAAATCTCTACAGCGAAAATATTTCTCAACATTGTTTTGGAGGAAGAAAATTATACACTCTCAAGACCATTTCACGCATGTTGTTAGATTGTAAAGAAAAATAATGGAGATTCTTTGTTGAAAAGTACATGCTTCAATCTTGCAGTTCATGGAATGCAATCTGAACCACTTTCCAATCGCCATAGGGACATTAGGAAAATACTTACTGCAGACCAATCTGCATGTGGTCCCGATAACAGCTGTTAATGATATGTGTTCGTAGGGTTGCAGCAATATCTCTAACTAGAGATGATATTATTTCTCTTTTATTCTTATTAAAAAATAGTCAGATAATGGAAAAATAAGATACAATTACAAGAAAAGTATTTCTTATTACAGAACTGGAAAAATCGAATAAAGTTTGGATCTGGTTGGATGGAAGCCTCTTTTTTCCACAGGACTTTGGGACAATCGCAGTCATGATATCTTGTAGTCAAAAAGATTAAGTACACAATGATCGTCTTCACCTCATCGTCCAAAACAAATCTTACCACTATTTTTTAGGATTGGTAACAATAATCCTTGAAGCGTAACCACACATTTATAAACAAATTACAATTATCAAATGATTGAAATGATTTCTTTACGTTCAATATATCTTCACATAACATTAAGAGAACACTATGAAATTAAATGATGGGTGCTTCATGCAATGAAAAGCCAAGTGAAATAGAAAACTATCAATCTTTAATCCATTTTGGGAAACAAATATTCGTCTTTTCTTAGTTTGCGTAGAAGAACCAAATATCATTGATCACGACAGTCGTACCGATTTCAAATTAAGTGGTTAAGTTGGTAATCTACAATAGAATGTTGTAGTGATTTTCAGCTTTGTTAATTCCCGAATATTCCGTGAGTTGTCCCCAACCATTATTTGAATTTTTTTGAATTGTTTCCATTGCCTTGAAATATTTAAATAGCATATAATATGTTTGATTTCGTAATTTTTGGACAGAATATTCAGTCTTCCAATGGTTTCATCAATAATACATTTTGAAATGTATTCTTAAAGATTTATTGTGATATAATCACTTATTCTAGAATGATTACAGCATTTTTTTTTTGGAAAAATCCATT
Organism: Thereuonema tuberculata; assembly: GCA_023159025.1. Taxonomy (NCBI): domain Eukaryota; kingdom Metazoa; phylum Arthropoda; class Chilopoda; order Scutigeromorpha; family Scutigeridae; genus Thereuonema; species Thereuonema tuberculata. The sequence continues at coordinate 17,333 of JAFIDM010042243.1, forward strand.
TTCAAATCTTTGGAATTTAAAAAGGCATCAATTCTGATTCTGTCCAAATCTATATAGAAACAACAGCAATTCATCTCTCATCTCGGATGCTGCGAAATTTAAACCGAGAAGAAAAGAAATTAGCATATTAAATACGATGTTTGTGCTGTTTTATTTAATTAAAGACAAATTAAATTTTCTATTACATATTAAGAATGTAATGTGTTCAAATATATAAAATGTTTATTTGAATTTTAAAATTGTATTTTACTTGTTTTATACTTAATCATATCTATATTAAAAACATAATGATCTTAAAAAAAACTTCTATTCTATTGCATAAGATGATAGTAAATTTTGAATTATATCCTACTAACATACACTGAATATGCGAAGATCAGTTAACTTCTTACAAAAACATCGCTTAATTTTTATTTAAATTTCTAGAACCTTTCCCTGCTAAAATATTCCATTAAGATATTAGCATCCTAAGACAAATAGTTTTGAAGTTATTGTAATAATAAATAAGGGATATTTCATTTTGCCACAAAATTACATTTGAAGTACTTTTTCTTCTTCACTTCTGCAATTTCCATTACGATTATATTATGGATTATTAGAGCATCTGATAAAGTTAATAATTCTTTTCGAAATTTAACTCTATATTTTTTTTTTGCCATATTCTTTATTTGAATTTAGAGATTTTACTGAAGATCATAAACGACTAAAGTAAATTTTTAAAGGGAAATTATTAAACAATGCAAAATAAAAAGTAAATAAAAATAACAAAAAAAATTATAAAACTATACAAAAAAGTTCAGAATTAAAGAAAAGCAGTATAATAAGATGAGAATACAAAAAGTACTATCAAATGTCAGTATTAAAAAATGTAATCATTTCTGTATTATTTGATGAAACCAGAATAATATTATCGAATTATCATTTGTTTTCCTTTTGTTTTATATTTGCTCCTTTGCTTTGATTATTGTTTGTAATTTTATATTTTTCTACGTTTTTATAGTATAGATTTGTTTTTTCAAATCTTTAGGCAAAAATTATTTTTTTTCAATTTACTGTATGTTTTTTTTTTTTGTATTGTATATTTCTGTTTCCATAACTTTTAATATTGTTTAGTTAATATAATGTTCAGTGAAATTTTAAACTAACATTTTGCTTTCAATGTTATTTCATGTAAAAAAAGCATTAAATTATAAAAATTAACCTAACAAACATGTTTTAATAATACTGAGTTTTCATTTACATGAGCTTCCAGTCTTTAAATCTTTCTTTTTTTTTTCTTCACTATCATTTTTTTTGCTTGACTTCCAATTAAGTGTGTGCGGTGTGTGGCTGGTGGGTTACCTTCCAGCTTTCGTTCTCATTACTTGATCTGACTCCCATTAGCATTCCAGATAACATCTCCAAGTGTACTTTCGTTCTGCCATTGGGTCCATCGTTATCAGAATGCTAATGCACGACTGATTTAAAGAATTTCAGGAAATGGAATTAAAATTAGACCGGCACTTAGGAGAGTGAAATTTAATTACATTTAATTTTATTACGTTCAAATAAATAGGCTTTTCTTCTTGTATGTTAATCGATCATATTTATCTTTCACCATAGCTATCAGACGAGCAATTAGATGAAAAACATATTATATCCACCACATTACTTTCGTTATTTATTTTTTTTCAAAAAGAAAAAAAAGCTAATTTTTAAATATTCATTTCTGATAGCTTAAATAAATCAATTTGCATTTTATTTTACATTAAATTAGAAATTGTAAATTTAAAATTTGAAAATTTTAATGGGCAGAAATTAGATACAAAAGAAAGTTTTTACTTCTACATATTTGAATTACATAATATCATACATTTATTTACTGATTGAAAGTAATTAATGAATGTTTGTTATATTCACAGTTACTTGTTGATCGACTGACAGTAGTACGGATATACATTGACTAAGTTGGAAACAAAAAAATAAATTAAACAAGCACAATTTAAATAACAACAACATTAACTGATAGTTAAATTAAGGTAATTAATTAAATGGGAAGGAAATTCACAGTCAAATTACAGTTATTCCTGTTAATGGCTAATAACGACATTACAGTACTTTCTTTTTGTTTGATCACTGAAATGAATAGGAATATATAAGTCAACTTAATAGATGCAAAGGAAACTACAGTATCGCTATTAGCTCACTAATAATGGTCTGAAAAAAAAGTTCAAAATGAGCTACTCGCGTAGAAAGAAATTTATTGAACGAAAAAAAAGAGTTCAAATTTAAACAAAGATAAAAGAATTATTATACTGCAGAAAAATGATTAGCAATTCAATGTATCTTTGTTTTAAAAACCCGGTACTTACTCGGCAAAGGGCTGGGTGAACCTTACGATCCGTCTGGAGAAGAAACAACCATTGAAAAATTTTCGACCACTGCCTGGAATTGAACCTGGGTTTCTGCAATCCGCTGACCAGTGCCTAAATCACAGGAGTACCAGACTTATTCTGTTATCCAATATTCGTTCGTAAGTTTGCACCCCACAGTATTTTTAATTCGTTTTCTATTCCGTTTTGTTTATTTATTTATTTTATGAACTGGTTAAATTAAATACCGTCTCAAACAAATAAAAAAATAAAAAGTAAGCATCAAAACTGAAACATCAAAAAGTTTGTTTTAGTTTGTTTCTTAATTTAGAAGTTAAATAATTAGAATAAATAAAATATAATTATGCTTTATTTCATCCAATTATTTCGAACCTTTTTTATTAGTAATTTTAAATATTTATTATTGAAGCTGCTTTTTACATATAAGACTTATCAATTATACAAAAAAAATTGCTATATATTTTAAATTATATTAGCAGCAGACTAATCTTTGAAATCCTAGAAGGTGAATTATCTGAAGAGTTAAGGGTTTCTATCTAATCGACATTCTCTTCAAGTGACCAGTTCAGATATTTTATGTCACCGCTCGAAGGACAAGTGATGACTGAGAGGAGATATTTCGAAGGAATGTCATATCTTCAAATGGATACAATTTTTCATTCTGAGAGTTATTTGGAGTCAGAAGAAGGAAAGGGAAAAAATGATTAATTTTAGTACAAGAAGAAAAAAATTCTTAAGCTCGATTTTTAAAAGCATTAGAAAGAAAAATAATGATTAAAAAAAAAGTTCTAGATTTAATTTCTAGTCATACATACAATATAAAAACTGAATGGAATTTGATTAAATCTATGAATATGTGTTCAAAAATTATTTATCTACACGTTACTTCTAACTTCATCTACATCTACACAAAATGCAGTTGAAGTAAGATTAAAAAGTAGTTCACTAAAGATAGTAATTCTTTAATTTCAATGGAATTTGTATTATTATTGTAGCAATCTCCCAGATAAACAGAATGGCACCGATACTTATGATGGAGCCAGATTTGGTACTCATTTACGTAATGGAGTCTATGAGTGGAAGGTTCTTAAGGGGCCGTCCATTAATTACGTGAGGTGTTTTTTAAAAAATTTGTACCCACCTCTCTCCCTTGGTGAGATTTGGTGAGATGTGGTGTGACCCCCCCCCCCCCCCCCCACGTGAGATTTCAAAAAATCCAAAAAATCAAAAAAGTTCAAAAAGTCAATATTAAAAAATGTTGTAATCTAATATAATACGTATATTCTCTGAATGAAAAAGTTGACGTGAGATTTTCGTTGACCCCCCTACCCCTTGGTGAGATTTTGCCGGACCCCCCCTTTTTTTGCCGGAGGGGGACGCTTTTGACCTCACGTAATTAATGGACGACCCCTAACTTTGTCATATATCTATATAGTATATTGTAAATTAAGTGTACGAGTTTTTACTTACATCTGTGATTATACAAATTAGAAGTATCTACTTAAAAAGTCGCATTACAATAAGCAATCAATAACATTGTAATTACAGTACAATAGTTGCAAATACATAGATTTGCACAAGCTAACTCAATGTTTATTGTTATCTGTTTTGAGAAAATAGAAAGCCAATTTATGAGCAATTTTCAAAATGAAGATTTTTTTCTTGATACGAAAAAGATTACCCATTGTTGGAAATAGGTACTTCTTATAAAAAAAGTAGAAATTTCCCATGTGGGAAAATAATGATTATCAGATAAATAGCTTATACACTGTATCTAATGTTTGTACACTGTATATAAAGTATTACCATTTTTATAACAGGCAATCACTGCTTTTTTAACATTCTCATACTTTAAAATGCAAATAACAGGATTACACCGTTATTTGAAAGTCTCGCCGTAGTCGCTGTTGCAACGTAAGTTTCAATATCACGCATGTGCAGTGTGGTTTTCTTTGCGCAAAAAATTTCTTTGGCGTTTTAAAAAAAAAAAAAAAAATTGAAAATTTTTTTTATTGTATTTAAATTCTAAATCCATTCAATTGCTTCTGTTCCATCAGTAATTTTTCAATGTATTTTAATAAAAACACATATCGATGTTCATTTAGATAAAACAACTCTTTTCAAATAGTGAAGATTTCCTACATTTACTGGGTGATTTAGTAGATTCTTAGGCCTAAACTGTCAATTTGGTAATGAACGCCTCAACACTTAATGTAAGTATACAATTTATTTATTTTTTTATTCCTTAATAACTGTACTGCCCATCTCAAAAAACTATTATCAAGATGTTTCCCTAAATTGAAGATGTAATATTAATGAATTTTCTTCCATAGTCTACCATAGTTAAATAGAGAACTGATCACCACTGATCTTCAATTTGAGAATGAAAAAAGAATGTAAATTAATTTGTTAAAAACATAACCTTTTAATGAAATGTAAGGTAAACTTTAATGTTTTTGTTATTTATCAAATCAGTTACAATAAATTATTTTTTTTAAATAGCTGTAATTACACATCCTCAATGTCATACTTTGGTCATCTATACAGGTGTCATGTACATTTATAATGTAAAACTAACAACTGCAAAACACTAATTTTAAAAAAAAAATAGTAACTTGGAAATTCCATCCTTGATAGATCAATACAAAATGTTTCATTACCTTTCCATACAAAGCAAGCACTTGCATATTAGTTTGTGTCGAGTATTTTTTTGAGTAATGGAATTAAGAATTGTCGTACCATGAAAACTGAGGGAATAAGTTACACATGTATATTTATATACATGGGACACACAAATAATTGCATTCACTTAGATATAGCATTAACAGGAACTTTCACTGTTTGACGGCAATAAAACCAAGCATTTGGACCTAACTTATATCACAATTTGTAACTTTTGAAAAATGTAATTTATGTCCTGATTATGACCATTTTCACTTTTCCAGTCAAAGTCATTAATTATACTTTTACATATGCATACTGACAGCATATAAAAGTGTAATATATAATAACATAACTATTAACTTCTATAGTGTTACACATAGTTATTTTAGATGCATGTTAACAATTAATGTTAATGTTTATAATTAATTTTTCTCTTTCAGAAACATAAACCATTGAGAAGAAATGTAAGGCAAATAAGAAATAAATGCTGCAGGTTTCATCCAAAGTGTTACATTTGTAAACACCCATGCAATGTTTAGCTATAAATTTATTAAAATGTACTAACATTTATTCTGAGTGCATCTTTTTTCTTTTTTCTCTATTTATGGTTCAAAACATTTTTATATATTATGATACATTGACACCTTACACAAAATGCATTTTCAAATTTTATAAGTTTGGAAAAAAAAAGTGCCATTACTTTGTATTACTTACACATTATTGTCAATTAGAATTCTTTCACAATATATACAAAATTTGGTTACCGAACACATTTTTGTTACTTTTTCCATTACATTCGTGTGGCACTTCAATTATATTTACAATTGGAACAAAACTTAAAGGTTATATTCATCATGCAAAACAACGAATAAATGTCATATAAACATGGGTCTGGAAATGCATTATTTCCAAGATGTGAGCGATTAAACGATAAAGGTGTTGGCCTTTACGTCGTATCGTAGAGCCATTAAATTGCTCCTCAGTGATCATGACATGGCCTGCTCGTTCTCCTGATTTAAACCCTGTGGACTTTTTCGTATAGCATTTTCTTAAAGCATTAGATAACCACATCGCTTCCTGACGCCCATGCACTGCATGATGGATCGATGTTAGGTTGCGTGCATTGCGGCTGGTGGAGGACATTTTGAGCACTTTCTGTGAAATTGAGTGACTATACGTCCAAAACCTCTGTATTGTTGCATCGTTCATATCTTGGAAATAAAGCATTTCCAGACCCATGTTTATTGTTTTTGCATGATTAAATACAACCTTTAAGTTTGGTAGCACATTTCAAGTATACCCTATATAT
>JAFIDM010042244.1:5331-23665 GCA_023159025.1 Thereuonema tuberculata
ACCCCCCCCCCCCGCCAAATTGTCTGTTTTTAAATTTTCATTTAATTAATTACTCAATATTTTGAAATTTAAAAACAAGCAAAAAAAAGAAATAAAAGTACCTTTTTTTTTCTTTTTTATATTTCTTTTTCCAATGCATCTAAAATTCTGAAAATTTAAATATGAACTTGTGAAGGATCTGGGATTTCCTATCTAGAATTAAATCTTTCTTGTCTTGATTTACTGGATTTGAGTGATTATTTTTCGCAAAAGGGAATTTCTTAATAACCTTATATTAATTATGATAATTTGAGATTAATCCGCCCCCTTTAGGGATTGTAATTATACGTTCTTACATTTCCGTTCAATTAAACTCATTTTGTGGAAGCGTTACAAGTTTTAAACCACAGTTCCCGAAGTGTGTGTACTTGTTTTTCGTGTAGGGTGATGAGGTTGATGTGTCCTCGGCCTCCCTCCTGGCGGGGAAGAGTCATCCTTTCCGTTGGGGACTTGGGATGGTGCATGTTGTGTTTCGTGAATGTAACGAGTCTTGTGCGTTGTAGTGATTCGAGTTCAGTGTTGGTCCATGGAATTATACCGAACGAATATGTTAGTGTGGGGACTCCAAAAGTGTTGATGGCTTTAATTTTATTTCTAGCGTTGAGTTGTGTTTTGAGGATGTTGTGAATGCGACCACGGCATGTGTTCTTGAGTGCGTTTTATTATTTGCGGTGTCAATGACGCGTGCTTGCTGGAAGCCCAGGTGTTTCTAGGTCTCTCCCTCTTCCATGGATTGGATGGCCAGCCCATGGTCCAGTTCAAAACCCTCCAAATTCGTAGTCTTCCCGCATGTTATATGTAGCTTGCGGCATTTGTCGATTCCAAATTCCATCCCAATATCTTTGGTGAACTGTGTGCTGACTTGTAGTAAATTAATAAGTTGTGCGTTGTTTATGGCGTAGAGTTCAATATCATCCACGTAGAGTAAGTGTGTGATTTAGTGTGGTATCACAGTGCCTGAGGTAAGCCTATAACTGCGTTTTGTGTTGTCTAGCATGTGGCTTAATGGATTCAAGCCGAGGCAGAACCAAAGAGGACTCAAGGAGTCTCCCTGGAAAATACCTCTCATGATGGGAATGGGGACAGTTGTGTTGGAGGTGTTGGAGGTGTTGGAGGTGCGTAGGTGTAATGTGGAAGTTCCAACTCTTCATCGCGGCATCCAGGAATGTCGTGATCTTCGGGTGTATCTTGTAGAGATGAAGAGTATGAAGGAGTCAGGAATGAGAGACTGAGTCAAATGCCTTCTTGTAGTCGATGTACGCGATGTGTAAGTTCCTATTCTTCGCGCAAGCCTGCCTCAGGATTACCGAGTCAATAAGGAGTTGCTCCTTACAACCCTGGGACTTCCTTCGACAGCGCTTCTGTAAAAGACGGTTTCGACTATATAAATTTTAGTTTTCACATTAATTCTTATCAATGTAATAAATAATCTATAATAATATATACTATATAAAGGAGGATGTTTGTGCGTTTATTTGTTTGCTCGTCACACACTCCTAGGCCCTTTGCCCGATCTGCACCAACTGGAGAATTACTCTGTAGGGTACTCGGAAATAACAGCCTACAATTGAAACCTAACACATCTTTCCCTCCCTCTAATTTAATCCCTTTCACACTTTTGTATAATTTTCAGGAATGGCTTATTGCCTCACTTCTGACTTCAGATTAGAACTGTTCCTGTGGAGCAGATGTGAAACGCTATCCTTTGAAGGTATGGTTAGAAGATTAGATTAGAATGTGGTGAATATGGGCGGCAGGTAAAGGTATGGTTAGTGGTTTCAAATCTGTTTGGTAGCAATAATTTTCTTTTCCGTTTATTTGTTTTGTTTTGTTATTTTCTTGTTTTTTACTTTCCTACTTTATTTATGGTAATGAATTTTCTTTTCTTTTTTCCTATTATTTTAAAATAAATAATATTCTTCTTAACTTTTTTTTTTTAATTAAATGTTCTTAATTTCAGAACAAAGATACCCCGAATCCAAAATGAGGGGAATAAACAGAGGGTGGGCAAACTTTCTTGAAAGGTACACATATCTCTGAAACCGCTTTAGTTGAAACACGAAAAGTTCACTCGATATTTATTTCATATTTAGGATTCATTGAGCTACAGAATAGAAATATAACATTAATTTTAATACAAGGGACTTTTTCACCAACTGGAAAATCTTCAAAGTGATTTCACAATTACAATTCCTTCTTTATCCACATCACAACAACTCTTTTTTGTAATCCGAGCGAAACACGTGCATTTTTGCTAGTAAACTGATAAAACTATTTTTACTATTAATGGAAGTAAAAATATTTTAAGAGTTATTTTTTAGTTATTATTATTTTAATGAATTTAAGCTTATTAATTCCACTCCTCTCCTTTAACCTTCATTATTTTTTTTCATTTCAAAGTTTTGTTTCATCTATAAAATTATTTCAAAATCCCAGCTTTCTTTCCTCCTCGTTCCTTTAATTACTGAAGGAAGGAAGCTTCTTGTAAAAACATACTCAATCATCTCAACACAAGTGAAATAATAACACAAGTTTCGAACAAAACGGTTTCCACGGCAACTACAAACCTCAACAATGACACAGCAGACTCAAATTTTCCTAAAAACATTTTTATTCTTATTGAACTCAAAGCAATTATATGCAGTTTTCCTTAGGTTTAATATCACGTCATTTCACAGAATATTGCTACATGTTATATTTCTTAATACTATATCTTTTATTTTAGTTTTCTAAATCGCGTGGTGATGCAGTGGATAGATGATAATATTACATATTAATCCGTACTCATAAGTTAAACTGTACCATTTAAGATATGGATAGCCTCATTGTTTAATTCCCTGTAGTTCAGTAGGATGCTACTGTAATTCGAAATCGTCCCTTCCTCTTTCGGATTTTCTCTTTCATTTCCAGGGAATGATTTGTTAAGTTTAAATTTTTTATGTCTTAGTGTTTTTGTTTTTTATGTTTATGCATAAATAATCATCACATTGTATATGTTTTGTTTTGCTTTGTTTCTTTTTTTAAAATCTATCTATTTATAAAGAAAAGTCCTGACTGTCTCACTGACTGACTCATCAACGTCTAGCCCAAACCCCTGGATCCAGAAAGCTGAAATGTTGCACAGAGGTCCCCTTTATGATGAAGCAAGGAATCAGGTCGGATTTTTCGAAATTCCCAAGGGATAGGGAATAAAGAGGATTCATATTTTGGCTTTAAAGTTGCCTTATCGATATATAGATGTGTGGCGCCAACCCGCAAAACATCTGAGTTATCAGGAAAAGACCACAATTTGCTAAATAATTAAAGTTGTTTTTTTTGCTCTATGTATGCAAGGCTCCGGAGCGAAGCGACGGTATGCGGCTAGTATATTTATATATAACGAACAGGCAAAACTCAAACCTGATCATTCGAGTTTCGCAAAGCAACTATTTCAATCAATCTTTTGCAGTTTAGAAAAAGTATAGAATATAAGAATAAAATTAACTTATATTACTAAACTATATAAAGCCGGACAGTGATGCGGAATTTGAAAAATGCCAATACAAAAACTATCACTGTTTCTGTGAAGATACGGCCAATTGATCCTCACGTCATCAGCGGCAAAGCGGATATTAAAATAACTAAAATTTAGAAATAATTTAGAAAACAGAAACGCAATATTCAAGACTTTGTTCTTTTAGGCTTCTGAAAGAGCTTTACATCCCCGGTTTGTCTGTCTGTGCTCTGTGGACACCTATCCCACAATGCTTCGCAACATCTTCTGTTAGCTCAGTTGTAGGTGGCCTGAATGCTGAAAGTTATAGACTGTGGCCTTTTACTCAGTTGGTTAGAGCGTCGTGCTATTAAAACGAAGGTCGTGGGTTCGATTCCCTCATGGGCAATTCTTATTCTTCATTTTTTTCTCCCCATTTTAAATCTTTTCACAGTTTCTCAACTTAGGTTGTTGTTTTTTTAAATCGTTATTAAGATTTCAGTGTATTAACTAGGCTTGAGTTAAAAATGACGATTATTCTATATAAATAGGGGTGGATAAGATAGCATGAGATCGCAAAAAGACTCGCGCGAGCATTTTCTAGAACACCCCAGCGCAGTCTATTCTGAAGTAAAGGTGACTCAGAAGCCGTTGCGAAGCACTGTGATTACTATCTATTACTAATCACTATCCCTACCTTGTTTTATTTAGTTACAATATTATTGTTAGTTTTTAAATTTGAAGATTTTATATAATTTAAATTACCTTATTAGAGAATTTATAAATAATAATTTTGCAATTAAAGTTATATTATTAAAGTTATTTTACAATTTCAGAATAAATTGAAATTTCAAATTTAATAAAAAATATAAAGTTAAAGATATTTTTATTTTTCATAATTTTATTTATTCATTTGAAATAAATCGAGGATTTGTGAATTTATAATCATTTAAGTTATCTTATGACAACTCAAGATTAAATTCTTAAATTTTAGGAAGTTTTGAGTTTGATTTGATAATTTGTCATCTGTTATTATTATTTCTTTATTTTCTTTATTTGTTCTTGTTCTTATTCTGTTTTCTTTATTTCTTTAATTTTTTTTGGGTAAATAAATTTAAATATTTAAAAACTAAGAAAATATATTTAAATACTTAAAAATAATATTATAACTAAATAAAAAACAGCAATGTCTTAATATTGCGTTTTTGTTTTCTAAATTGTTTCTAAATATTAGTTATTTTAATTTCAGCTTTGCGCTGATGACATGACGATAAATTGGCCGTATCTTCACAGAAACAATGATATGGTTTTTGTATTGGCATTTTTCAAATTCCACATCACTGTCCGGCTTTGTATACACACTCTAGCTTGTGAAAATTACAACACCATGAAGGATTCATCGGAATGGAAGGAAATTTATTACACACTTTACTAATTGTGATACAAACAAACGATTAAAGTTTCAGAGCAATGCAACAACAGTACTTGCGAAAAATCAGTATGTGTTAAGCCTCCACGAGCTGCAATAAGAGCTGCTATACGACGTGGCATCGAATCAAACAGGCCACGCATGTGAGCCTAGGGTATCACCTGCCAGGCTGCTTCTATCCGATCTTGGTCTTGGCTGCTGGTTGACAATGAAGGGCTAGTTCCCGAGTGAACGTATTCCAGACATATTCAATAGATGACATACGCAGCCCTCGGAAGAAGGGGTGTCTGCCTTGTTTTGAAGACGCTCTGAACATTTCTAGCAATATGTGGTCAGGCGCTGTCTTGTTGGCATATGGCTCCAGGAGTGTTTTGAAGGAAGGGTACTCCAATAGACTGCACAGCTTCCCTGATGTATCGGTTCCTGTAGAGAGTGCCCGACAATTCGTAACACCCGAGATCGCCTATGATTCTCAATTGCTCCCCAAACCATCACGCCTATCGTTCGTTGGACAATGCAGTCTGGAAGTTGGCGCTCACCTTGATATCGTCTAATGCGTATGCGGCCATCATTGTAATCGAAGTTGAAGCGGGACTCGTCCGAAAACACGACATGGTGCCAATCTGCACGCCAGTGGTTGTGTTCATGAGCCCATTGCAGTTTACGGAGGCGTCGATGATTCATGTCCAAGGGAATCCTCAAGTCCAAGGCTGCCGGAGGGCAGCACAAGAATTTTATTTATTTTATTTTTAATGTTTGTTTTTAGTTTAGTTTTTCTGGAGGTACCATTCCCTTTTCTGGAGGTGTCTACTTATAATAAAATTTAAATTCAAGATCATTTTTAGGCCTGCAAACCTACAAATTTTATCTGTCATTATCAAGAACTAAAAATAGAATTGAAAAACACCATAATATGAGTGTACTGTATGAAATAGTTTCCAATACTTGTAAAAAAACATATAGTGGTAGGACACAATATTTATTACATAAAAGAGTTCTATAGCATAAAAACGAAACCAATAAATAAGCTTTAATAGAACAATTACAAAATTTTCCGAAAATTAAGAAATAAATTGGAATCAGAATAAAATTTTAAATAAAGAGAGCAATACAAGAAAACTACAAATAAAAGAAGTTTTGTACATTCAAAAATTTAATGATAAATTATTAAATCGAAAACATGAAATTCCTTTGGGATCACCCATTGCTATAAAATTTATTTGTTAACTAATAATTTTACTGTTAAGTGATAGTGTTTTATTTTTTTTATTAGTTGGTTTATTAGTGTATTAATGTATTATTATTGTAATTTATTGTTAAAAGTTTTGGTATGTGATATTGATATCAGGTTTTTTGTTGATAGTTAAAAAGTTAAATATTTCCTTTATTAATTTTCGAAATTATTATTCTCTTTGAAAATGTAATAAAAAATGTAACACAAGAGTTAAATTTAATATACATTTTCCCCATAAAAATATCTACTGTGCATAATATAATAATTATAGAGTTTCATTTTTAATTTCATCTCTACTGAATTGGACCATAAATAAGCAGCTAAGCAAGTTTTAAGGAAAAATAGAATAATATTCATCATCAACGCATAAATGATGTATTTGGTGCCAACTGACCATGATGATATATTCAGATAATGATTAGTACTAATGTTAATAATGATTAAGCTTTCATAAAAATAACTGCTGATACTCATAATTCATTTCAGATTACTGAAGGAATTTCTGGAGCCAGATAACAAAGTGATAAAGTGCTTCACTACGAACTGGAAGACCTAGATTCAATCCTCGGCGATGGGGACACGGATTTCTCCAACCAGAATTCTTCTCCAGACTAGTCCTAAAGACAACTCAACCTTTTTAGAACAGGGACCTAATTTCTTTCCCGGAAGGAGTTAAAAGCGCAATTCGGCATGACGACCCGAACACTCTGGTTTGTTGGTCACGAATTGCAAGGAAGAACCTCAACGGCTATAGAGTGATACTTTAACTGTGAAGAGGTGCCTGGTGTTTGGTCAGTAGGAATCTACAGAATAGCTTTGCATGATCATCATTAAACACATCCTAGTACACAAGAGTGCCAAATAAATAAATGGTAATGAATATTAACTTTCACGATCTCTCTCTATTCTTTCAGTATTCCCATAGTTTAAAAAACTCAAAAAGAAGTAATAGAAGTAATCATTCATTTCCCGATGACAGCTCAAAGTGCAAATCCTAACTTTAGCTTTGTGCCTGGGATTGATATCTATTTTAGAAGTAATTTTATCTACAAAACATTCGGTAAATTTCAACAAAGAATCTATATATTCGTCTTTTAACACATTGTAAAGAATGCAAGAAGTTCCCGAAAGAACTTGGAGACTTTACGAATAGTAGAAAAGTTATTTTTAATATAAAGTCTCAGAATGTTTCAGAATACAAAGTTTATTTAGCATTTATGTAATTTGATGTCTTTCAATTAACAAAAAGCTAAATTTTAATTCTTCATTAATTATTATTACTGATGTAAATTAAACGGAAATAAAAAAAATTGTTCATTTTTAAATGATTATTTATTTATTTATTTATTTATTTATTTATTTATTTATATACTTATTTATTTATGTATTACTTGCAGACTACATTCCTTAAATCTTGCATTTCTATCTATTAGTTATGAAAGTAATTTACAAGAACATTCATCTATACTATAATAGCATCTAAATACAAACCTTACGAATTTAACATTTTCTTTTTATCAATTTTAATTTTATTATATTATATTATATATTACGCCGTGCCGGAGTGGTCGTGCGGTCTCAGGCGTCGTCTGCCGTGAGGCCAGTGTGCCCGTACCCGGGTTCAAATCCCGGCCGAGAGCATGAATGTTTCAATTTCCTTTCCTGTGTTGTCAACCTCTTCTTCACTTTCTCTTCGGTCTGACGTCATTCCGTAATGGCGTCCTGGAGAAGGCAACGGTAAACCACTCCAGTATCTGTTCCCTTGTATAGCTGCAGCTTCTCGTAGGGGGTCGCCCCTCGGGGGTCCATAGACTTGAACCAATTTCCGGATTGACCTACCTTGGTATGGTGTAGTATTATGTTACATTATGTTATATTATAATTTTAACTAAAAGAATTAATTTTAATAATATTAAACCCCCGGAGATAAGAAAAAGGAAAACAAGGATTAATACGAATTTTCTAAGAAATGATAGAATTATAGATGCAGGTACACCTCCCCGTGATCTGAATCCGAAAATGCCAATTAATCCCAAACTAGTGCAAGAACATTCGACCACTGGTTGGAGATTAAAATTAAATTAAAAAATACAATATTAAACTAACTATCTGTGTATATAATTAATATTGTCAAGTAGATTCGCAGTACAGTCAGCACCTGTACAGTCTCCACTGATAAAATGCAATTGTCACAAGTTGAATTTTGAAACAAAATTTTATTTTCGTAACTTACAATTCTTAATAATTTTAATACGTATCATCATTACTATAGAAATTTTTAACATGAATTATTTATTATATTAAGCAATATGCTACTGTAACGAACTATCCAGTATATTTCAAATACAGGATCATTAAAAATGGTTTGAACGATTTCAAACAATTCCTGTAAAAGCGATATTGCAGGTATGATGCAACGAATGGTACAATTGGATAGAGCACATGTTGAAGTTTGTTTTGTAGATCTCAGAACTGTAAAATATGACCTGCAATAGGCACATGGCAATTGAAAACACGAATTACGCTGTCCTGGCTAACGCGACAGCAGTGAGTCATTGGCTGTTTCGCCCTATAACAAAAGATTGCCTCTGTCGCTCGCCACGTGGTTTTGTTGACATAATGGTGTTCACAAGTGCGGTAAAGGCGTACTGTGTTCTCAAATATCACGCAACCAGGTCAGTGATGGTGGTGCAGCGTGGTTTTCGCACCAAATTTCAGAATGATCCACCAGCCAAGAATTCCATTCGTAACTGGTAAGAGAAATTTAAGCGAAGCGGGTGCATTTGTAAGGGAAGTCGAGTGGCCGATCGACAGTCCCTGAGGAGTACCTACGCCGCATTCGGGACACGTACAGTCGTAGCCCTAACAAATCAACGCGCAGAGGGAGTGCAGAACTGGGCATCCCACAGCCGACTGTGGCACGTGCTGCGGAAACGCCCACACATGCGTCCATACTGCCTGCTGAGGCTGCAGCATTTCACACCGAACGACCACCGTCTTCGCGAGGCATTCTATCAGGCGATGTTACAGCGATGTGAAGTTGAGAACTTTGCGACCACCATCATTTTCAGTGACGAGGCCCCCTTTCATGTCAGCGGAAGAGTGAATCGGCACAATGTCCAAATTTAGGTAACGGAAAACCCCCACGCTTACATAGAGCATGTGCGGGATTCCCCGAAAGTGAATGCTTTCTGTGTCATGTCTGTGAACACGGTGTACTGCCCATTCTTCTTCGCAGAGAACACTCTGACCCTTGACATTTTAACGGAATGGTTGTTACCACAGTTGAAAAACGACATGGATGACAAAATGGGGCACCACTCCATTTCCACTCAGTCGTATGCGACCATTTCAACGAACGGTTGCTGCAACGGTGGATCGGCCGTTCAGATTACATTATTGTCTACATTAAAGACAAGGTGTTTGTACCGCCCTTACTACGGGATCTCCACGACTTGAAAATGCGCATTTCCACTGCAATTACAATAACAGACGAATCAATGCTATGTCGCGTTATTTGAGAAGACTTTCAGTACCGTTTGAACATGTGTCATGTTAACAATGGTGGCCATATCGAACATACAATGCCATCCATACAAAACAGACTTAAACATGTGTTCTATCCAACTGTACCATTCGTTGCTTCATAACTGCAATACGATGGTACAGGAACGGTTTGAAATCGTTCAAAACATTTTTAATCACCCGGTATTTACCAAAGTTGTTTGCTTTCAATAAAACGAAAGAGAAATTATGAAATTATGATTAGTTTGATGCCTAGTTATTTACCAAATTTTACAGATTATTGGAAACTTTTTTTTTAAAAGAAGGCATCACTAAATATTGTGCGAAGCGATTTTGTTAACACCTCATTCATCTTTCCCTTAAATGGAGTAAATATGGTGTTCACATAGTTATTGCCTTCATTTAGTAAACCATCACTCTGTGATATAGTTGTGAATTGTTTAAAATCACTTCGATTTACAGGATGATGTCTTGCCTATCAAAGAAAAATGAAAGAAATTCCATTAAGTTTCTTGAATGTCTATTGTCAAAAATATTACATCTATTATATTACTTTACATTATATTATAATATATTATATTACATTGGGACCCAGTAGTCGAGTGGTCAGGGCGCTCGGCAGCGGGATCGATTCCCGGCCTCGGCGGAGGGAGGGGATTTTTCCACGCTCCTTTCACCTCCAAACGAATCCTAGGGCCTACCCAGCCCTCTCTCGCATGGGTAACGGGTTCTGGACGGGCGGGCGCCGGGCTGACCATCCGGCCGCAACTTCGTCCCATGGTCATGGAAACGCTGGGAGCCTGACCTCCCGCGCCCCGTACGCCTAGTCTGGCGTGTGATGGGGATTAGAGAGAGAGAGATTATATCTATATATATAAAAATGAATGTTTCTTTCTTTCTTTCTTTGTCTTTTATACACTCCTAGACACTTTGACCTATCTGGACCAAACTTTGCAAAATTACTCTTTAGGACACTGCGTAAAAGATAGGCTACCTTAGAACCTGGACCCCCCCCCAAGGGGTTGAAAAGGCATAAAATCCCTGAAATAGCCAAATATCCACCTGGTGGTGAGAATGAAAACTACACAAATATTGTGTAAAATGAAAAATTCGTTCTCCTATGGGTGGCAGGGATACCATACTTGGGTGGGTGGAAGGCGACACAAGGGCCTAAGTGTACCACCATCGACCAACACCGGGCCCTTATATTTAGGGCATCTTCTCGGGCCCTCCAAGTCAATTGCAAAAAGTGAAAAATTCGCTCTCCTATTGGGGCAGGGACACCACACTTGGGTAGGTGAAAGGCGACACGGCTACCTAAGTGTCCCACCCCCGACTAACACCGGGCCCTAACACCGGGCCCTTTTTGGGCCCACAAGTCTAATGCAAAAAGTGAAAAATTCGCTGTCTTATGGGGGGGAGGAAGGGACACCACACTTGGGTGGGGGAAGGCGACACAAGGGCCTAAGTGTCCCACCATCGACCGACACCGGGCCCTATATTTAGGGCCCTTCATTGTCCATTGCAAAAAGTAAAAAATTCGCTCTCCTATTGGAGGCAGGGACACCACACTTGGGTGGGTGGAAGGCGATACAAGAACCTAAGTCTCCTACCCCCGACCGACACCGGGCCCTTTCTTTCTTTGAGTGGCATTGCAACGCATGCTGGGTTCAGCTAGTTATATTGTAAAAAAATCAATCTCCTTTATTTCCTTATTTCTCCTCTCATTTCTTTGTAATCCTATTTAATAATAGCCCAGTCAAATTAGACTTTTGGTTTCCATTAATTCATAAAAAGCTGGAAATGATGTTATTTCACTTTGGGCATCCCAAATAAGAGTAATATGAGTTTGCGACGGTTTCTGAGGTGAGCTAGACTTTGGGAGCCAAAAAAACCTCTAAATTTTGGCACTTTATTTTCAGTTTTTGCCTTATAACATCTAATGGGTGCATCGTACAGAAAATGTCATTCTGCCAAAATTAAAGAGCATTAACTTTTGCGTCGAATGATATCCTTAAACATTAAATTTGGTTCAGTGGTTTGGTCAGAATCAGCAGTTAAAAGATGAACAAAATTTCCCGTTTCGGCTGAAAAGTGCGTTAGGCTTAGTTTCAAATGCCAGTGACAAATGGCTATTCCAAATGAAAAATGTAACTATATGCTGTACCTGTACTATCTACTCTATACAGATAGATATCTAATTATATTAAAAAGGGGAAGTTCAAATGGTTATGAAAAGGGCTTTCTTCAGACAAATTAAAGTATCTATATTGTTCATAAAATTAATAGTAAAGGGTTCAGAAACAAGAAAGCCATATCACCAAAAAATTTTTATTTAATATAGCAAATAATTACTTAAAATCAATACGTTTTACAGATATATACTTCAATGAAAACGGAATTTCGCTAATTCAAGGAAAAAGAAATATATCATTTTTTAATAACATTTCTGCCGCTTGGCAGAAGATGGTTCAGAAAGGTGCTCATCATTGTCCTCCAGCTCTTTATCTTCGAGAGTGTTTTGGAATGCGTCCTCTTCAATAAGGTTCAGTTCTTCGTATGTGAAGCTGTTTCCAGCAGTAAAATATCATCCTCGGACAGGCAATTAGTGGAAGTGTGACTTTTGCAGTTCACACATATCACCGAACATTTCATTCCCGCTTTTCTACAGGAGCAAGCTGTTTGGCATCCTTTTCCGCAAGAACACGAGATGTTGTTCAATAGTTCTGGTGGCGCTGGTAGCAGCTCAGTGGCATTTGTTACGAGAAGGTTTTTGATGATCTTCAAGCCCCACTCCTGCGGAACAAATCAGTTGTTCCTCCACACTTGCACTTGAAGATATACCCTCAGAGAATGTTGTCGAGCAGTTGCCTCAGTTGGAGGCAAACTTGCCAAATTGAAATTATTCTTAGAGAGTGCCTTCTGGAAGAGATGTAAACGAGTTTGGTTAAGACATGCTTTGCTGTCACCCGTATATAGGTGGACTGAGGCTCCTGTCTCAGCAACCTTATCAGGCGGAAGCCTGATAATCAACTGTTTTCAGCTTTGGGATTGCTGAAAACCGAAACAGTTCTTTGAAGGCTGGTGTTCTTCTGGAAGATGTTGACAAATTTTGTTTTGCCCTGCCTGAAAAAAGCGGAAGTACTGTCGCAGCCACTGAAGGCGTATAAGAATAATATTTTTTTTTTGTCTATTCAGAGAGCTTACAATTATTTGGCCTACAGATGGATGTGTTCTGTTTCCATTTTGCAGGTTTCAGCAGGAATATTTTGTGGGTGGATTCTGGCTGCTGGTGCGCAGTGAACAGAAGCAATAGGTCTATGTCCTCCCAACAATGAATACATTTCCACCCTTTTTTGATGCATCAAATGCTGTTCTGATAATTTCACCTTCAACTGTCAGTTTTTCTGTAAGCAGTGATATAAGATGTTTTTTAATCAGTTCGTTTGATAGCCTTTCTTTCGGCATTGTCACTGTCATTGTGTCATCAAACAAAACTTACGCTAACGACATACTACGTGCTCTTCGGGTGCGTTCAGCTGATTGATGCTTTTTTTCAGTTGCATCCTCTGGGTAGCCATCAAATGCAACGGGCCACTTGGAACCGTAGTGATTCTTTACGTACTGCACATACTTGTCGAGGATAAATAAAAACTGATCGTTTGTTTGCCACACAACCGTGTAACAGGAAACCTCCATCAATGACGGTTTTTTGCATGTATCTCTGCGTAGGAATGAGCAAAATTTTAAAATTAGATGCTCCCTGAACGCGGAATTTGATGTTCTAGAACTTTTGTATCTTACAAATTTCATTTGGAATATCCTTTTCGGGTTACAGGCGTTTAAAAGTGAGCGTAACCACTTTTCAGCCGAAACGGAAAAATTTGCTCATCTTTGACTATTGATTCTGACTAAACCGTAGAACAAAATTTACTGTTTTAGGAGGTCATTCGACGCAGAATTTAATGCTCTTTAATTTTGGTATGAGTGCAAGTATCTGTACGATGCATGCATTAGACGATGATGTTATAAGGCAAGAAAAAAGTGCCAAAATTTTGAACTTTTTTTTGGCTCCCAAAAGTTTAGAAACCGTCGCAAACTCATATTATTCTGATGAAATAGCCCAAGTGAAATACAATCATTTTCAGTATTTTACGAATTAATGGAAGGCACGGCTCTTTTTTGGTGTAATTTGACTGGGCTATAACTAGATTTTCCAATGTAAACCTATTATTTCTTTTATATATTTCTTTTCCCAATTCATCTAAAATTCTGAAAATTTAAATACGAACTTGTGAAGCAGCTGGGATTTCTATTTTCTTGTTTTTAATTTTTAAAATATTGAGCAAGAAATTAAATTAAAACTCAGAAAACATTCAATTTTTTGGTAGTTTTTGAGATATTATTCGGTTCTAAATTTATTTTATAAATTGCGTAAGATTAAATTATTTTTTTAAAAATTAACTGTTGCATTAATAATGAATATTTTAAATACAAAACATTATTTTACGATATTTTTAACATTTCAGGTTTTTGTCAATTTTTTTTTAGGTGAAAATATTGAATACTACATCGTAAACATCCAAAAAATAGTCTGTTTTTAAGTTTTAATTTAATTACTCGCAGAATATTTTGAAAATTAAAAATAAAAATTTTGAAATCCCAGATGGTTCACATGTTCATTTTTAAATTTTCAGGATTTAAGGTGTATTGGAAAAAGAAAATATATAAAAGAAATAAAAGGTTTCCAGTTGACTACAATTGCTTGAGTCAGAAACATAAGGATTAGTAAAAATTATGAATCTGTTTTTAAAATTGCTGTTGAAACATTGCTTCTTTGACGACTGTTTCAGAGAGAACCAAGAAATGTATTAAAGTGACTAATATTTAATTTTCCTTTTACTTTGTTTTTGATACTTCTTTTTTGGTTTAAATTAATACATTACCCATTTTATTATGTTTTGTTTTTTGTTTTTTCAAAATTTGTTTCTTAAGCTTTAAAACCATCGAATACTTGGTAAGTATAGAAGAAGCTAAATTGATACGTATAGAACAAGGATGCCTGACAATTTATCAAAAAGTTCATAATGGAAATGTGAATGTGCTATCTTTTACATATTAATAAATTAGTAATTGTTGATTAACATAATATATCTTACCGCTCCGTCAGCCACTGTGAGGTCGGTTTTAATTTCAGTAACGCCGAAATTATCGTCTGTTTTCTGTAAAAGCTTGATAACCACTTTCATAATCATGCTGCTATAAATATCATTGAACCATATTTTAAAAGGACCCGCAGATTGTTTCGCAAATTCGCAATTCCTGAAGGTAACGGAGGAGGCATTTCCCACAAACAAAATTAGAGGAAACTTTAAAAAAAATTAAAACAACAAATTAGAAAAAAGAAATTATAAAAAATTTAGAATCTTTGAAAAAATGGAATCGTAATTTAATCATCAACTTCTTGCTATTGAAATTCATTGCTGCATATTTTAATACAGCTAAATTGAATTGAGCAATTATTCACCAATGTTTCCAAATAGCAAATCCATAAAATTATATCCCACCCAAAACATTTCATATAAAATAAGTTGCCAAGACTCACATGCTCACAACGCTTTCACTGTTAAAAAGTTATGAGATATCATGTAGAGCCAAGCCCCTAACTCTACAAGGCCTAACTCTACAAGCCCTAACTCTAAAAACCCTATATCGTGGTCAAAAAGTATGGCTTGGCCGTTTCGTGGCTGTCGCACAGACAATCCCATGGAGTTATGTAAAGGATATGGAGTATGCAAAGGCATACTTTTTGACAAGATAGTAGGGTTTTTAGAGTAAGGCCTTGTTGAGTGAGGGGCTTGGCTCTACATGAGATCTGATAACGTTTTAACAGTGAAAGCGTTATGAGCATCTTTGCAACGTATTTTACATGAAATGTTTTGGATGGGATGAAATAATTCCATGAAATGGCCAAGCCATACTTTTTAACCAAGATATAGGGTTTTTACAGTTAGGGCTTGTAGAGTTAGGCCTTGTAGAGTTAGGGGCTTGGCTCTACATGAGATATGATAACTTTTTAACAGTGAAAGCGTTGTGAGCATGTGAGTCTTGCCAACTTATTTTACATGAAATGTTTTGGGTGGGATTTCATTTCTTTTTGTGAGATGAGATCTGATGACTTTTTAACAGTGAAAGCGTTAAGAGTAGTGAGTCTTGGCAACTTATTTTACATGAAATGTTTTGGGTGGAATATACCTATCAGAAATTAAATGGAAGAACATTTTCTTAAATTACTAGAGGGTTCCTGGACCCAAAAAAAATTAAATGGGTAGGAGAAGAGGAAGAAATGTATGAAAAGATAGAAATGGTTAACAGAGAAATAGTGAATAATCCCCTCGATGAGCAAATAGAAAAAAGGGAATTAAATTTAGTATTGAAAAAATTAAAAAAAGATAAATCACCAGGCCCAGATGGAATTAGAAATGAATGGATAAATAATGCACCTAATAAATTAATAGAATGGATGTTAAATTTGTTTAATAAGATTTGGAAAACAGAAAAAATTCCAGAGAACTGGAGAAATGGAAAATTAATACCTTTGTATAAAAAAGGAAGGAAAAGTGATCCAAAAAACTATAGGGGCATCACGCTTCTAAATACATCCTTTAAAATCTTTACAGAAATTTTTAAAAATTTATTGGAGAAACGGCTGGAATATAATAACTTAATACAGAGGGTTGTTTACAATCTACGGTAACGATTTGCATGGCTCGTGACGACGCAACCAATCACAGTAGGTATGCAAATTTATGCAAACGTACAGGTGAGTGCTTAAAGATTAGTGTGGAGGGATGCGGGCTAGTTTGTTCGGAGAAATGCCGCCGAAAGTGTCACAGTCTTGGAAAGGGTACGTTACAGCCCTTTCCGACGCGAAATTTGGTTATTTCGCAATAATTACGGCATGTAGAAAAAGAGGTTTCACCATTTCGAAGAAAGGAGTTCATAATGTGTTGGCTGGTGTTGGTTTGGCCCGTACAGGACAGATTTCCGGGACTGAAAAGCAAGCAAATCCAAGGACACCTATTGTCGCACAAAGACTGTCATTCAGAAAGTCAAGAAAATGGTGACGGGGGACAATCCAGCGACCCAAAGGACCATTGGTGCGAAGGTAGGAACATCTCTTCGTACCGTAAACAAGATTATCCATAAAGATTTGGGACTTCAAAAGAGACATAAAAGCAAGGTTCACAAGCTCTTACCAAAGCATATTTCAGAACATTAGACAAATTGCAGAAAACTGTATCAACGACATCTCGCTGGGGATAAATGGAAGTATGTGACCACATTAGACGAAGCATATGTTTATCTGTCCGACTGCAATAAACCAAGGGCGATTTTCTATCGCCCAGTGGGAGCCAAATCGTTTCCAAATTGGTACAGAGAATGTCGTGAAACTTTTTCGAAGGGATTCATGATCGTTGCGGGTTATTCCTATCAAGGCAAGCTACAGATACGGATGGTGGCTCAAAATATAAAGGTGAATTCTGCATACTATCAGGATCACGTACTGACACCAATTTATACACAGGAATTACCTGCTCTTTACGGAAACGACGTTTCCAAGGTCCGTCTCCACCAAGACAAGGCGTCCAGCCATACGTCCAAATCGACCCAGAATTTTCTGACACGGGAACAGCAAACCGGAATCTAGGCTATACCGTTTACCAAGATACCAGGGAAGTCTCCAGACGCATCGCCCATGGATTTTTGCGCATTAGGACTATTAAAACGACCTTGGGAAGACGACGTCCTCGTTCATTGGATGGATCTGGAAATGTTGTCAGCAGGAGTGGCAACGTATAAGTCTTCCCGTTCTTCGCAGTAGTCTCCTGCAATGGAAACTGCGCTGCAGAGCGATAGCAGTATCTCATGGCCATCAAATAGAGCATGATCGTTGGTGGAGAAAGGGAATTTCTGGGAAATAGACCCGAATCCAAATCGTTACCATAGATTGTAAACAACCCTCCGTAGTAGAAAATCAGGCAGGTTTCAGAAAAAAATATTCAACTCAGGATAACATGTTTATTTTAAATGCACTTATAGACTTAAAATTAATGGTTAAAAGGAAAAAACTTTAGGCAATGTTTATTGACTTTAAAACCGCATTTGACAGCGTAGATAGAAATATATTAATGAAAGTATTAATCAAAATAGGGATAAAAGGAAAAATGTTAAGTATGATAAAAAATATTTATGAAGATTGTAGAATAAATGTGTGAAATAACATAGGAGGGAGGGAAATATTCATTACAAAAGGAGTAAGACAAGGATGTAGTATGAGTCCCATTCTATTTTCAGTGCTGATAAATAATTTAGAATTAAAGTTAAGAGAGGAAGGATGAGGAGGCATCAAGTTAAAAAAGAAAAGAGTATTTAGTCTAATGTATGCAGATGATTTGGTAATATTAGCGGAACACAAGCAGAACTTAGTCGAATGATAAAAGTTTTACAAGAATTCGTAAATGAATACTGTCTAAATGTATATAAACCAAATTCTTCCACAATCTTCTTTCTTTCCATATCAAAAATATTAGATAGAAACACACTCTTCCATACATTGCATTAGTATTAAAAT
>JAFIDM010042245.1:1893-14099 GCA_023159025.1 Thereuonema tuberculata
TAATAAACACAGTCAGCCTATTAATGATCTTTTAGGTGATGTGAGGTAGTGCCATTATCATTAGAGGTCAGAAAACATGGAAGAAATGAAAAAAAAAAATCAGAAGATTCAAGGTCTTCAAGAAAAGGCAAAAAAGAAGACTGGAGCAAAATGGATGGAAGAAAGAAGGAAACAACATAGAGAAAGAATTTAGAGTACTGGAAGAGAAGAAAGAAGGGTTACTGTCAAAAAGGTCCTTTTCAGGACCAAAAATTTATATGAAAGAGAAACTATTTTGATGATCATTTAAATAAAGGAAAAAAAAAAAATTTTTTTCTAGGTATGGAAGACATCATCAAGAAATTTGTGATTATTGTTGTATGACTGTTATTAAGAAGATATGGCAAGTACATAGATTATATTTCCTCATTTATTTTCATGAATTATTTCATATTAACGTAAACAAAATAAAACGTTCTCGTGCTTACTGAAAAAGAATTCTCTTAATAACTAGACCTACACTGGAATCACATTCAATTGTAAAGGAGAAAGATAAGTTACAGTTAAGAAATCTCAGTATTTAATAATCATTTTATAAGTCAAAAATTAACTAAATTGCACTATATATATATATATATAACTGCTAAATAATAACAAATTTTAAAGACGAAAAATAATAATAAATAACAGTAATTTGAATAAATATTGTACGTGCACTGTGTTTCATTGCAATCATTAATAAAATGATGCTTCCAAAATCAACATGCTATTATTATTATTATTATTACTATTTTTTTATAAAGATATTGTTATATCTATGAACATCATGCTCTTAACAAAATGATTAATATTGTTTTATATCCACAACAAGAAAAGTAATGCAACTTACTGGACTTAATTATGTTTCTTATGCAACTTTTTTTAATTTTTTTTTTTGGAAATTCACTAAAAAAGTTCAGAAATATAACTTAAAAATTTTAAACTGAAATTCTCAACATATATTACATGAATATATACATAAGTTGCATCTGTGTGTAATAATTTGTTAGTGAATATGAGCAGGATGAATTTAGCAGTAAATTATCTTTTCTATATTTTAATAATATAAATATTTTAAATAATTTTTAAAAAAAAAAATAAAATTTACGTTTTTAAAATCTATTTTAAAAAAAAAGTAATTACTAAAATAAAACGAATCGTTTGACCTTTTCAAGTTTTATTAAATAAAAATAATAATAAGTATTAACTCTAAATACTTAATAGATAAGTAAAATTTATGAAAATCAATTGAAAACTATTTTAGTGTAAGTTATATATTTTTAATTAGCTTAATCAAAAAGATACAGTGTGTTTAGTGTGACAGTCTGAAGCTTCAAGGCAATGAAATTCGTTCGGCCCCGATTGGTCACGTGACTAAAAAAAATGACGTCAGCACCTCGGCCTGTTTTCTCGTCGGCCTCGAGCGAGAGATAGTGACGTCATGCGTGGCAAGCAAAGAATGATGACGTATTTCTTGTAACTTTAGCATTTTTTTTAACCCCCTTTCAGTGCAAAAAAGCAGCTAAAATTTGGTATACGTCAACTACTTAAGATTCTGAATAAATGATAAAAATTTCAAGGGATGTTTCGGACTGACAAGCCTAACCATTCCCTTGTTAGCAGATCATAAGTGAAATCTTGAGTGGCTGTATGGCAACTCATAAAAGCCATAATTTATATAAAAGAAAATTCTATCACTGAAAAACTCTTTAAACTTTAAAAACTTTACCGTCATATTTCGAAGTTCTAGCCGGAATGCCTTCAAAATGTTGTTATGGAATTTTTCAAGAATAAAAGAGTTTTCAGAGATAGAAGTTATTTTATACGAAAATTCCGTATTTCTCCGCTTGATGGCGCAATGGTGGAATTCCAACCAAATTGTAAAGTGGACCTTTTAAAACATTCAAGTACTTTCTATATAGTTTACTAAAAATATCGAAAAAAATAGGTCGAACCTCGAACAAATTGCAACAGAAGTAATTTTTGCACAGTTTGAAAGGGAAACTATGTCTGTTTATGATATTCAAAATCCGACGCAATCCCACCATGGAAGTTTGTCAAAAAGGGAAATTTCAATATGGCTGCCAATCCCACAGCTGGGTTTGGTAGCATAGATTCCAAAATCATTTCAAGTATTACTGTAGTATTGTATATTCTGTGGAAGTATGTTTTTGAATTATTCCATCATGGAACAAGTTCAAATGAAAGACATCATTTATTTTATTACTAATTTTCTGGGAGAAAGTGTCCTTGAGGAACCATTCCCATGAACTAGCGTCCTGAGCATACTTCTCAGCTTTCCACTGCATTATTTGGAAGTAGCAGCGCAAAGAATGATACTTTCCAGCTGATTCTGTTGGTGGAAGCATTTGTGGTTTGACAAAAGTTTTAGATGAGGCAACCTTTTTCTTAAAGATATGATGGCGCAGTTCTTGGAGACTTTCATCCTTCCTCCCTCCAAACAACAACAACATGACTTTTCTTCCAGCAACTGCAATTTCCGTGTGGCTCTTATTTGATTCGGAAAAGGTCTGAGGAACTTCTTTTCAGTTTTTGCTGTTGACAAGCTTTTGGAAAGCTGATGGTTTGCCTATGCCATATATAAAGAACGTTTAGTCACAGCCAGTAAAGGCCTGAAGGAAAAGTAAATGTCTGCACATTTCCTCCCCAAGGGCTTTTATAAGAGATAAAATATTGTATGTAGTCCTTTCTTTATTTCTATATCCAACATCACTTCGGAAATGCAGCAAAAATCCGCTGTCAGTAGCGTGGTACAGCAATAAAATCAGAAGATCAGTGTCCTCCCCAACAACAACTGTATTAGAATGTTGCGAGCTCTCAACTGCTTCTTTAACGATCGAAACATCGGCATCATCTTTACAGAAAGTAACTTTAAATTCATTTTTCTGTAAGTTTAAAACAGAACAGGATCAGAAGTGAGTCCTGTCACTAGGTTTCTTAAAGTTGGATCAGAATTAAAAGGCGAGAATTGCTGAAGGAATTCGAGAATTTGGTCTCCAAATTCTATCCTCTCTCTCTTGTATCCTCTCTATCTTGTATTTGTCACCTATGAGATTTATCATTTTAGACTTGTTCTCATCATTAAGAAGAAATTTCTCCTTCTTGGCAATGAAAGTTGTTTGAGGGATGAAAGTATTGTTAGTGTAAATTTTGTATTAAATACCCCCTGCGATGCTCGCTGTCTTTTATTGAGGGCTTAATGTATCCATCAAACACAACTTACACTCTTCGCCCGTACATTTTAATGTAAAAATCAGCATAAGACGCAGCGATTGCATCATCTTGTTCCCACGGGACTCTACGGAGAAGCGATCCGCCATCTAATACGTAATAAGTGGTGTCTGCTTGTGGGTTTATGACAGTATGTCCAAGTGTTTGTTCATTGGAATCATGTATTCTGCAATTACTGTAGCAAGTGGACATTTCTGAGATTTCCGTACAAGTTTATTGTCTCAAGCAGCGATGACGGGTAGAGACTGAGTTCATGATCCAATACATCTTCAATGCTTCCACTTCCATTACTTGCTGCGATAATTAGACACTGCAATAGAAGTGCTGGATCAAAAGATATTTCATCATCACGGCTCATTTTAACATTTGCTGACGATGCTAATGTCTGTACACGATCTTTCCTCCTGCAGGAAACAGTGAACACGTCTTTTGCAATTAGATTGGTGACAATTGCTTCCCAATAGTAAAAGACTTTTGAGCATTTACAACATCAGGATCAGAAGTGAGTCCTGTCACTAGCTTTCTTAAAGTTGGATCAGAAGTAAAATGCGAGAATTGCTGAAGGAATTCGAGAATTTGGTCTCCAAATTCTATCCTCTCTCTCTTGTATCCTCTCTATCTTGTATTTGTCAGAACGATGCACTTCTTTAGTGCTGCTCACTTGTCGTATATGCAGTTCTGGTTAATGTCTGCATAGCTAAATTGTACTCACAGGTGGCAGGCATAGATAGAACCCAATGAGCTCGCACATTTTGTGAGAGTCCACTGCCTCTCGTCAGACCTCCATTACTTTTAATGGAATGCATCAAAACTTGTTCTATTACTCAAGTCAAATCCTAAGCCTGACCAAGGTGTGTTCGACTTGTGCACAACATAAAATCCCTTTTGAAATTTCGCATATAGATGTGGATTCTTTTCAGGAAGTGGTTTCATGGTTTGCAAGTAAAGGAAAGCAGATTTCAAGTAATTAAAGTGACCCGCTGCTGAAAACAAAGGTAAACATTCACGAATGGTCTCTAGGTGTAAACCAAGAGCTTAATCTAGCTGCTTGAACAAGTTTACGTGTGAGGGCTACATGTTTACGTGTGAGATACTCTGCCCACAATTCATTATTCAACGATGCCCATCTCAAATTATCATTCTTTGGTTGTATTAAAGTATTCAAGGTAAGCAGAGAATCCGATTTTTCTAAATCAGAAATTTTGTTATTGTGCAGCTCTATTTCTTCATACAGGAAAACACCCGCGGGTAAAGCATCATTCTTCTCTTCGGTAAGTATTTCACTCAGCAGCATTGAACTCAAGGCAGAGTCAACCAACTTGTGCCCACGGAATGCTCTGAATACAGCTTTTCCACTCATTATTTGGTTCACTATGTTTGGTCCATAAATTGTTGAATTAATTTTAATTAATTAATTAATTAAAATTAATTCTGTTATTTTATTCTGTTATTTAACAGCAAATTTGTGATCAGCTGTAAAAAGTAGCCTACAAACATATGTCACAAGCCTCATTTCTCATATTTTGTAGGAGGCCATATCGGAAAAGCGTAAAAAAAATAATTTCCCATGGAAGGATTTGTCGGATTTTTGATATGTTATTTTGTTGGTGATTTCGAAATAAGAAACGTTAAAATTGCTTCTGTTGCAATTTGTTCGAGGTCGGATGCTATTTTCAGTGGACCAATAGGCCTACATTAGCCGTTCGAAGTTGTGTTAATACTGAGAGTAAATTAACAATATGTAATTAATAAATAGTTAAATAACATGACAAAAATATTATTTCAGCATAAGATTAACGTTCATTTCATGAAAATGTCTTTTTAATAATATTTTTTAAAATTTTTTTTTCTATAAGCCTACATTAGCCGTTCGAAGTTGTGTTAATACTGTGAGTAAATTAACAATATGTAATTAATTATTAGTTAAATAACATGACAAAATATAATTTCACCATAAGATTAACGTTCATTTCATGAAAATGGCTTTTTAATAATATTTTTCTTAATTTTTTTTACAGTATAGCTAATAACGGTTATATATTCTTAAGCTATTTGAACTATACAAAATCCTAAATAGAACATAATTAAGTTAACAACTTTTATACGTTCACTTGTAATTATTTATCCATTTCATTATAAAAAATTGTAACTAATTTTTACAGTTTTTTTATGATATTTTTAATATTATTTTTATATTTTAACACTCCGTCGGACGCAATATGGTTTGGAACGCTAAAAGAATTGAACCTTTATAAGATACTTTCAAGGTATCTGCTTTCCTTAAGCAATATAATTATTTTCTAGAGGTCGGGCACATTGAGCCTGGGAGGCACTACTTGATTTAATAATCTTTTCTATATATATAAAATTAACCTTCCAAACACATTTCAGGATGTCCGCCATCTTGAATATAGTCCTCACACAGCTCTGAAAAAAAGTTCGTTCAACAGGGATGCCGGATAATATTCTTTAATCAAGCTTTTTTTCTTACAAAAAAAATTGTTAGCTCTTCTTAGTAAACACCCACACGTTACAAAAATACCGAAGGAGCAATAAAACAGTTGTATATAATCTTCAAATTCTTAGTGCAATCGGATGATTTGTTAAAACACTCTGTCGGGCGCAACTGATCTGCTAGGCACACCCCGAGCTCTTTCTTTTTCCCGCTCCCCTCTCAACGTCGTCCTCACTTCTCCATCCCAATAGCTTCCCCTCTTCTAGTGCCACTAATGATTACTAATCAAAAACTGTGGTACGGTACAGGTAACCTCCGAACAACACGGTACTTGAAGAACACGAGTTTCGAAGAACACGGATACCTTCCCCCGAATTACACGGTTTCAAACTACACGATTTTCGAGTAATTCTTTTGAAAAAGAATAAAATACATACATTATTTGATATAAAATTACAGTAGTTAAAAATTTAGAGTAATATTCTCATCAATTGCGTCAGCGATTAAGGAATTTTTAACCTTTTTATTTTTCCCAAATAATTTGACTAAATAATTTATATTTTATATAGTTTTCCAATCTTAGACCAAAATTATTCTTCAATTTATTGATTTGAAAGATTTTTAACCAATTGTATCGAGTTATTTTTTCATTTTTTTGATTACTTTTTTTCCTATTGACATTATAAATGTCATTCATAATTATTTAATAAATAATTTTTTCTTTAATAGTAAGTATTTTAGTTTTTTTAAAAATAAAAATTTTTAGTTTTATATTTAACAAAAAAAAAAATTAAAACGTAACTTTTTTTTTTATTTTTACACTTGAAACGGAATCCCGTTTTTTGTAGTCTCGAGCAACACGGTTTCAAAGAACACGGAACCAATTAATCGTGTTCTTCGGCGGTTACCTGTATTTAAAATAACTGAGAAAACTGCAACGTAATCGGGCGCAATGAGCCAATTAGATCGTTTTCGTCTGTCAAGAGGAAATGAAGAAAGAAAATCACTAATTGACGTTGCCACTGTTATTAATACAAGAAAAGGGGAAGTTACTAGGATGGAGAAGTGGGGACGACGTTTAGAGGTAGCGGGGCAAACGACAGAGCTCGAGATTTGCAGATCAGTCGCGCCCGACGGAGTGTTAATACAGTATGCGCCAAAATATACTGTACTGAAATGAAAAGATGAACAAAATTACATTATTGTCATCTGTGAGTTCTCCTCAAAAGAAATTAACATACACACTACATACATACACACATACACTATTGGCGTGTTGATTTACCACGGTATGCGTAATGTAAGTGTTCAAAGTGTGCACCGCCTCGCTGTAGACAGTGTTCATATCGTTCACGCAGATTCGCAAACATATCCTGAAACAAAGGTTGCTGCAAATTCCTGCAAAAGGAGATGATTTGCTCACGTAATGCAGGCACAGTTCTTGGTGGATCTTCACAGTTGAACACACACTCCTTTAACATTCCCGACAAGTAGGCATCAGGTGATGTAAGATCGGGGGAATGGGCCGGGTATGGGAAGTTAGTATCACGTGAAATGATTCGTCCTGGAAAGTTTTCCTGCAGCATGGCTAGAGATGCTGGAGCGGTATGGCTGGTAGCCCCCGGCCTGTTGATACCACAGTCTTCTTTCTATTCATCTGAATGTTCCTTGCACGACAGAACCTTCTGAAATCCTGAAGAAATGGCTCGATCACGAAACATGTGCGTGATTCTCATTTGTCGAAATAGTTACTGGTCGACCAGACTTCCCCTTCCGTTGACACAGTACACTACCAGAACGGCGAAATTTCGTAACAATAGACAGCATAACTGTGTTACTTGG
The DNA here is from genome assembly GCA_023159025.1 of Thereuonema tuberculata. NCBI lineage: Eukaryota > Metazoa > Arthropoda > Chilopoda > Scutigeromorpha > Scutigeridae > Thereuonema > Thereuonema tuberculata. Next base: position 9,461 of record JAFIDM010042245.1, read on the forward strand.
TGCCGTCTTATTAAACTCCTCTTGGAATTGTTCTGCCACCTTTTTCAAACTCGGTCCACCTTCACGACCGCTTCTGTATGAGCGCAAATAATGCTCAATTATGAATACTCTTTCCGCCGTCGAGAGACCCATTTCCAACAACAACTGCACAACACAACTTTCTTTTCACTACTGCGAACACGTGCAGCTGGAGCTATACCCCGTCGACAAACGCAATCACTTGTTCGAGATGCGGGAGTTTCAGTACTGTATATTTTGGCGCATACCGTATTATCATAATATTTTTTATGATAATTAATATTATTTTTATAAATTGAATAATCAAACCTATATTACCGAAGAATTATAAACTTATGAAGTAAAATTATAACTGCGTTGTAAATCTATTAAATTTATTAAATTTAGGAAATAATATAGATTTACATCAATAATTTATGCGACGTGAAAATTAATACTAATCCCGCATTTTGTTGTTTTGTAATGCCATTTTTAGATATGTGAATGATTAAAGTATTTTGTATTACTTCTTCAAACAGAAATATATAAACAGAAATATGTGGATTTCAAATGAGGAAGATATCTTAATAGTGACCCGTCATTCTCAAATAACTGTTACTATTTTTTTCTATTATGATAGAATGAATGATGAATTCTGAAATTCTTATTTAAATGCCATAAGTAAGAATATCGGAATTTTTTTTTTATGTGAATGCAATGCTTAATCGGTACGAGGGTGAAGATGTATGCCAATGTTTATCTCTCTCTATCAGAGATTTGGGACCAAGGTAGAGTATCATAGTAAATAAAGCTTGTGCAGATGTAACAGTAAACCTTCCGATGAGAGTCTGTTGATTCCTTTTTTCTTTGGAATGGCTTTTTGCAGAATAAAGGCCACCTGCAAGTCGCTAATTCTCCAAATACTGGAAGGAAGTAACTGAGAATTTGGTAGACAACATAACATGTAAAATTATCACTAAATTGTTTGTTTGTTTTTTGATATTGTAATACAATATAACTTAATGTTACTGATTCAAAACAAAAAATTCGATTTGATACTATTTAAATCAGGCTCTTAAGGTCCCGACTCAAAAACTGCAGGCGACTGCAAACCTTTTATTTCTTCTATATATTTCTTTTTCCAATGCACCTAAAATTCTGAAAATTTAAAAATGAACCTGTGAAGCATCTGGGATTTCTATTTTCTTTTTTTCAATTTTCAAAATTTTCTACAATTATTTAAATTAAAACTCAAAAACAGTCAAATTTTTTTTTGGGTGTTTTCGAGGTATTATTCGTATTTTCAGCTCCAAAAAATTTGATGAAAACTTGAAATGATAAAAAATTTGTATAATAATGTTTTGTATTTCAAATATTTATTATTAGTACAATAGTTAATTTTTAAAAAATAATTTAATCTTACACAGGAATACGAAGATACAGATAATAGAATCTGATATGAGAAGAACTGAAGAGAACGATGAGAGCTTTCTGCTGCCACCTCTGGATTGCTTCAGGGAAATGCCAATCATTCCTAGGGCTTCTGAACTTGTAGTAAAGTCGCATCCTTTCCTGAGACCGAATATCATAGACGGTGCCAACAGGGATGTAGAAGATTACTTAGACAGGCAGTTCCGTCTCTTGAGAGAAGATTTTGTTTCCCCTCTTAGAACTGGAATAAAAGAATATCTGAGTCAGTTGAACGCTCGGCACTCATCAATAAAATGCAACGATGTGAGAATTTACAATAAAGTTAGGATTCACTCTGAATAACTGTTAGGCCAGTCAAGCCAGGGATTAGTCAATATGGTTGAGTTTGATGCGGAGCCTTTTAGAAGAATGAAATGGGCAAGTTCGCAAACTCTTATTTACGGTTCTTTCTTGTGTCTCTCCAACGATTACTTTCAGACAATGCTTTTTGCAACAGTCGTTGATAGTAATGTTTCGGACTTGAAAAGAGGAAGAATCTTTGTGCGTTTTGAAGAAAACACACCAGAAGAGGAATCAAAGTTAAATATTGATCACAAGGACTATGTAATGATTGAATCGGAAGCGTATTTCGAAGCATATAGATACACTCTGATGGCACTGCAGAATATTAAGTTTGATTGCTTGCCATTTAAGAAATACATAATCAATCTTGATAAAACCCCAAATCCTCCGCAATATTTGTTGGAGAACGATAAGTTCGATTTTTCAACTATTACCACTAACGTTTCAGATTCATATTGCGCAGTGAATATTTTTGACGGCAATTCTTGGCCGCCTGCCGAAGACTTGGGTTTGGATGACTCACAGTTGCGCGCTGTCCACTTTGCTCTCACATCGGAACTGTCTCTGATCCAAGGTCCACCTGGAACGGGAAAAACCTATGTTGGTTTGAAAATCGTTTCTGCTCTATTAGCAAACAAAAGTGCCTGGAATAGTTCAGAAAAAGCACCAATCATGGTGCTGTGTTACACAAACCATGCCCTCGATCAGTTCCTTGAAGGCATATTGAAGTTCACTAACTAACTTCTCCGCGTGGGAGGGCAATCAAAGCTAGCTGCGCTAGACCCATATAATTTAAGCCGAATTCGCAACCAGAGAAGAGTTGATCACCGCTGTTCCAAAATTATTCATTTTGATGTAAAAGGTATTAGGAAATCTATCGCGAAACTGCGTTTGCGCATTGGGGTTTTGGTACAGAAGATAAAGATGATGAAGAAGAACCTTATAAACGAAGAGCATCTTAAAGACCTTTCTGCTCCTCACAATAGACTTGTAGCGTCTTTAAAGTTTAGCTTTCGAAATTATTATGGAATTGAACCGAAAGAAGTTGAGGGTTGCTCGTTTTCCCTTATTGCCACGTGGTTAGGGTTGCTGTACGACAATTTATTATCAGAGAAGGAAAGGAAAGAGTTCTTTTACCGCTACGGTGGTGTAGAGTCCATGCTGATGAAGACAGAAGAAGTAGAAGATGAGGAAATAATGGGTTGGGATCATTCAAGTGACGAAGATGAGAAAATCGGAATAGATGAAGACAGACGTGAATTGGATGAAGACAGAATGGAAGAAGCAGAACTGGAGCACAGATATTATTCGGGTCATGAAGATTTGGGATTTGCTTTGACCCTGGAGGATTATGATAATCCAGAGATGTTTGACTGCAAATCTCCCAATGTTACTGCAATGATGAAAGAATTGAGGAAGTTTTTGTTTCGAAGAGAACTGAGTAAAGATGACGTAATGGACGATTTGAGCGTTTTCGAAATAACGAATGTGTGGTTGTTGAATCTGGATAAGGGGTGGAAGTTGTACAGAAAGTGGAGACAACTGGAATCGTGTAGGTTGGAAGAAAAACTGAAGGTCCTTCAGAGTCAGTTTGACAAGGAATGTAACCGTTTACGGGAAGTGATCAAAGGAGAGGATATGTTGTTAATGAAAGAAAGTGACATCATTGGAATGACGACTACTGGAGCAGCCAAGTACCAAGATGTACTTCAAATCGTTGGACCTAAAATAAGTGAGTACGAGTTCTAATGATTCAATTTTGCAATGTTTGTTTTAAAAGATATGTTTTATAATGTATACCTATGGTGTACCTGTATCTGTGCTGCCATACTTAAAGGTTGTATTCAATCATGCAAAACAACGAATTAGCATGGGTCTGGAAATGCGTTATTTCCAAGATATGAACGATGCAACAATACAGAAGTGTTGGCCTTTACGTCATATCGTAGAGTCATTAAATTGCTCCTCATTAATCGTGACATGGCCTGCTCGTTCCCCGGATTTAAACTCTCTGGACCTTTTCGTATGGGGTTATTTTAAAGCATTCGTGTACACCACACCGGTTCCTGACGCCCACGCACTGTATGATCGCGTAGTGGATGGGTGCAACACAATTTGTCGTGCACCTGGCATCTTCGACTGTGTTCGGCAGTCAATAGAACGACGTTGTATTGCGTGCATTGCGGCCGGTGGAGGACTTTTCGAGCACTTTCTGTACGGCCAATACATCTGTATTATTCCATCATTCATATCTTCGAAATAAAGCTTTCCAGACCCATATTTATATGACATTTATTGGTTGCTTTGCATGATTGAATATAACCTTTAAGTTTGGCAGCACATTTCAGGTACACCCTGTATATATACACTCTTACAAAAAATCGAAATACCCCTAAACAATAATCTGATCATCCCGATATTACGTATAAATAATTCCTTTATACCACATATGCAAATGATTAAATTTGCAAGACCAATGATTGTTAATGTCGGTCATACCGCACGTTTCTGCTGCGCAAGTAGCAACGTTTAAAATAGGTAACAATTGCAGACGGGTTATCTTTTCTCGTTGTCGGCGTTGTAGTATATATAAAGCCGGACAGTGATGTGGAATTTGAAAAATGCCAATACAAAAACCATATCACTTTCTGTGAAGATACGGCCAATTTATCTTCACGTCATCAGCGGCATAAGTGGAAATTGAAATTTAGAAAAACAAAAACGCAATATTCTAAGACTTTGCTCTTTTTATTTAGTTAGTAATATTATAGTTAGTATTTAAATTTTAAGTATTACAAATTTATTTCTAGTTTTTTTAAGTATTTAAATATATTTAGTATTTAAATTTATTTATAATACAAAAAAAATA
>JAFIDM010042246.1:0-23656 GCA_023159025.1 Thereuonema tuberculata
TGAGAAGAAACTCCCTAATGAAGGATGCACTGGAAGGAATGGTGAACCGTAAAAAAGTTCGAGGCAGAAGAAGATTTAAGATGATCGACAACATTATGGTAAATGGATCTTATGAGGAGACGAAGAGGAAGGCAGAAAATAGGAAAGATTGGAGAATGCTGGGTTTGCAGTAAAGGACCTGCCCTTAGCAGAGAACTATGAATGCTAACAGGAGACAATTATTTTTTCGTATTGCCTCTGATTAACTTAATGAAATTTCTTTATTTTTTTTCTCCCCAATCTTCGACATAAAGAACATAGTTTTGAATATAGCGAACAGGATTTCCGGTAGCCATCTTTTGCAAGACAGGTCTTTTCAGGTCTCATCGTTATTATTGTTCCTGGTTTTGAAAAATCAAAACTGCGTCATCTCTCCTCACATTATGAGGAGTCATCTCTCCTAAAACGATAAGAGAGATAACGCATCTAATTTTTCTCCAACAAACATGGCCGAACACGAAAGCTTTTTGAATACAATCCCGCCAAGAATCCAGTTTCAACTTACAACAGCAGAAAATCCTTTATCGCTGCGATAAAAATACTGTGTGAAAATAATAAAACAATTACTTGAAAATTCAGAAACTTGCCAAGGTGAATAGACGTAGAAATTCCCTCGCAGAAGCCAACATGATAGTAACTTATTGATAATTTAATTCATGCGAAATTTGTTAGTTAAAAGTGAAGAATGCTTGGCGACTTACATTTTTTTTCTCTCAAATTATTGGGGGGGGAGTGATGTCTTCGGACGCACTATACCTTCTAACTCTACTAAAATGAAGACTAAAACAAACTTAGTCAGACTGATTCATGAAGGACATAAAACTATAAAGAAAGAACTATTAAAAAACAACTTTTAGAACAACTTTACAAAAAAACTATTTATTCGGCATTAGAAAACAGCAGAGCTACTTTAAAATTGGTTTCTAATAGAGAAATATTTTAGGCAACTCATAAATTTTGTAATATATTAAATTAAAATGAAATTTGATAAAAGTAAGTGTGTGACAACTAATTTTAATTTCTGATTTTAGGGTAAAGAAATTCAATATGTATTACGTGAATGTAATGCTAAAACCACATTAGTGAAAGAGGAAATTCAGGTAAGATAAGACTTATCAAGATGCTTTTATTACTTATTATGATTTTTGTTTAGTTTCTAATTAAAAATCTTGACTTGTATCAAGCTAAATTTTAATTTTTTTACAATTAAAATTTGAATGGATAAAAATTGAAATAGATTTTTATTCATTGAAACATCCATTTCATCATTTTATCAATTGATCTTAGATAATTCCACTAAAAACCTGCACAATGTAGTTATTAGTTCGAATTGCTAATTACATGTAAATTCAAAGAAAAATGCTCAAAATATCTTTTGTGGGTTATAGACTTAAAAACGTTTATTTGAAACTTAGATGTAAGGACACTGATATGTCCATGAATGTATTAATAAATTTAATTGCAAAAACAATTTAAAGAAATAACTTTGAAATGCTTTGTGACAATTCTAGATCTATGCAAGTCAGTAATTGAGATATACTAAAACATTTTTAATGAATTTACTTTTTTTGGTAAAATATTTTTTCATTATTTTTCTTTTCTGTTTTTCTCTATTTTTATTTTTTCATTATTTACGTGAAAGACCATCTTTTTAAAATAAAAGTAAGACATGCAATTTTCTTTTGAAACTAAATGTCGCTATTTTATTGGATATAGTCTTTGAAAGATTTTCTCAATCGGGGTGAGGTTTCACCTTTTCAGGTGACATTGAAGGTTACATGAAATTATACACTGTTGCTTTGTCAATGTTTCGGATAAGTTGATTCCGTTTGCCTCCTTCTCTGAGACATCTGTGCTTATTATTATTGTTATGGCCCAGTCTTCCTTCAGATTGAAGTTCACATGACTCACATAACTTTTGAACTACTGGAGGGGCCTTATTCAAACTTGGCAAGTTTATTTGCATGCTAATGATTAAGACTTTTCCAGAATATTAAAAACATTTACGTTTAAACATTAAACATTTAAACATTAATAAATTGATTAATTTATCACATTCTAAGTTATAAATAAATGAAGGCTTTTCTGTTATTTTAAAATGTTTAAAAAGTAAAGTGAAAACAAAATTCAGGAAAGTAGGTTTCAAGTTCTTTCACAAGTTTTTATTTTTTAGTGCAATTAATTTACAGCTTAATCAATGTTTTATGAATCCTATATCTCTTCTCACTTTTTATAAAAGATAAGATTTTACAAAACAGTTAATTTAACTTTATATATTAATCTCATACTTTATATTGTAAAAATTTCAGCATTTCCTGAATACATCTGTCATCTCTTCACTTCAGTTTTCAGTTTATGGACTTTTCAATGTAAATACTGCCACCTTAACATCGGTAAGTGTCATCCTTATAGCAAATATCCAGAACATTTTTAATCCTATTTTTTTGAAATATTGCCTGAATAAAACTAACTGGGCAAATAATTTCACACGTATTGCCTCCGGAAATAATCATTCCAAACTTTTAAAAACCTACTTTGAATTTCGAAAAATTTTAGAGATAAAAGAAAAGAAGTATTTTAACGACAGTTAAAACATATATTCAATTAATTAAATTTGATTGTAATGACCAGTTTTGGTCTTATGTACATTCAGGTTCCTTGATGGGACTAAAACATGTTTTTCTTCATGAATCGGATCCGAATGGTTAATGGTTTCCTCATAAAACTGATATAGCTTGAAATCAAATGAAATGAAAGGAAATATCCATGTTTGCAAATATCCAAATGAAAGGAAAGCTCCGGGATTCGAACCAAATGTTGATATAAGCTAGTATCAGACGTATCAGCCAAACGAGCCTAGATGATTAATATATCATTTTCTAATCATTTTCATATGGAGACATACTAGGTTTGTATAGATTTTTTTTATGAAAGTTATTCTTTGATCATGCAATTCTTGGATTTGTTTGGCAAATCATATAACTTTTAATTCATTAGTGTAAAGAGGAGGTTCTTCTTTTAGTCCCACCATTTGTTACGGTGTTTATGTTTATTGAATGATTAACTTTATGTATGTCCATTATGGATTTCCATTACTGATTAAGCAGTGCACCTGGTCTTGCTAGTATTATACTGCAGTATGTCTGGATCTTTGTATCGCGACCGTTGAGCTCTAATTTTAAGCAAATGTCTGTGAATATACTTTAGAGTATCATTCAAAAAGATTCTCTTTAGATTAAGCGATTTTCTCCCTTAATTGATTTAAGAGACTAAATTAAGGGGAAAAAAATCTTTTAAAAAGAAAAGAAGAATAATGAGTTATTACAATCTATTAATAAATTTAAGTAATACAACTAACACAATTATAAAACGAATATGTAGGAGTTAAGAAGAATAAGAACTTATTTATCGTAGGTTACAATTTTCCAATTTCTAAAAATCACTTGTGCAGTTGAAAAAAGTGTGAATAATAATTAATTAATTAATTTCGAATCTTCAATCAATCTTCTGAAGTAATAATGCAGCTTGTTGCATTCTTCTTCTTGTGATCCAATGAACTAGTTTCTTTTTTAATACAGTAAAACCTCGTTAAGTCGTCACTCAAGGGACCAAACATTTTTGACGACTTAAGCGGAGTGACGACTTAGGCGGAGTGGGAATTTTTGAAAAAAAACAAACAAAAAAACACTGAAATACAGTATTTTCACGAATTGCTGTAGGATTCGGTGAGAAAAACAAGATTTTCAGAAATCAATACATGCAAATGAATGAGTGAAAAATAATAAAAAAAAAGTTATTTTTAGTTACCACATTTTAATCATTTTAAAAGAAAGGCAATGTCTGTCTTTGAAACGTTCCAGCCAACCATTGCTGCCGCCGAAATCTTTAATGTTCAACTCCTTAGAAATTTCCATGGCTTTTTCTTTGAGAATCACGGCAGAATCGGCACATTTTGCGATCTGGCATGTTTTAGCCATCGAACTAAAACCTCCTCGATCTCGTCAAACTTCGATTTCCTCATTCTTTCTTTTGTCTTTGCAGTCAGCTTCTTCAATTTCTTGTTTCGATGAAAGAATATCGTTTAATGTAGTCCTGGGAATGTTGTTGGCAAAAGCTGTTTTCGAAACATTTGATTTTTCAAAAACTGCAATTAAGTCTTTTTTATTTCTTTAAAAGGTAAGTTTTCGTTTCCCTGGCATGGGAAACATAATCGGACCACGAAATTGCAAGAGAAAAAAGTAGCCCTTAGCGGGCTTACTCGCTATGAAATGAAGTCACACTCAGGAACGGTCTACACTCGACAGAGTCGCAGCGAGAAATGTGTTTTGAATGATTAGCAGCGAGATTCCAAGAACCCAAATCCTCCGAAGGGGTAGGAAAGGAATGAAGTGACAGGGATGGCCGAAAATTCTCCGTAAAGGCTTGGCTTTCTTAAAGTGAAGGGGCGGACCTGAAAAGACAACACGATGGCATGCAAAATGGAGAAGAAAGATGCTTTTGCCATTTTTGAGGGTGACGAGTTATCCGGAGTAGAATTAAATTTGGTGACGGGTAAAGCAGGATTATCTTACATTGTTGTGTATGAGACCTTGTCGGGACCAAAGGAAAACTACGATTTAAACGGAGTGACGATTTATCCGGGTGACGACTGAACGAGGTTTTACTGTACTTTCTTTTTGTTTTTTACATTTTTCTCCTTTTATATTTTCTAAAGCAGCTATTAAAATGTAATTTTAATATTATAAACGCTTATGGAATATTTACAGTTACAGTATCTCAATTACTTCCTTTTTCTTTTTACAGTTACTTGGAATCATCATCACTTATCTTTTGGTTTTAATACAATTTCACCTGAGCTATTTTCATGATAATAATAGAAACATTAGCAACTTCAACTGCAACTGTACACAATCTGAATAAGCAATCGACATTGAAAGGAATCTCGTTCAAATTAGATCCTTAACGCGTAAACAATAACTGTATGTTAATTAATAAAAATAAAGCAACAAACAGATATGCATTTTCAATGATTTTTAATAATATTTAAAATTACATCTAGATAATGCTTTTTTTTATAGTGGAATCCGAAGCTTTCAAAAGTTGTATTAGTATGCACAATTTATATTTATTGGAATTTGTTACATAAGATATCTGTGAAAGCGCTATTTTATAATGTTTACACTGTCTTAATTAATATTTCGATAATAAAGCATGTTTCACTTGGATCCATTGCCTAAATCCTGACTTATTGTTACTTTAGATGGAGTTTTTTTTTATTCAGTAGAACACTTTGTAAACTATCCGAAATAAATTAAAGTTAAGTAAGACATTGATTCCTCTTATTCAATAATAAAAGTTGACATCAAATCATTCACTGCAAATGTTAGTACTTACAAAGATGTTAGTAAAAAGATAGAAGTATCTGAAGACATCTCTACCAATAATTTCAACCAACTTTGGTGAGAAAATAAGTGGATTATGTAATCTGTCAAAGATCACCTGTTTATATATAAAAAGAATAAACTATGTGATACCATCTGGAACTGTGTCAGTACCATCAACAATTAAGTATTGGTCGGACTCACCCATAAAACGGGACGCAGAGCTCCATGATTAGCAACTCGGCCGTGCTCGATGCGTCCTCGACGACAAGGAGGTTGGATCCCCATACCATGAAAAGTGATGAAATATGACTATTGGCTATTACTCTCGGGAAGGCCAATAGTAAAAGGGAATCTTACTTAAGTCGGACTTTTTCCTTCGCAAAATTGCTTCCTTCAATAATGAAGAATCCATCTTTCTATAGCTGCAAAGGCTAACTGCTTCTGCCAAATTGCGAAGGCGAACTGCTCACTTGTACAGTTCATCTAACTCAGGAAGGTAGTCCCTTCAGGCGTTGGGACAGAGAACTTGAAAAAAATAGGGGTGAAAGTGTATCAGGGTATTGTTGTGGAATTAAAAAAAAAGGTCTTTATGTGATCTTTTTTTAGTATTTTGAAGAATTCAGCTCTTCGGAAATGTAGTTACTTAAAGCCGATAATGATAAGGTCAAGCTCTGCAAACACTGTTGTAATCTTTACTCCACACTCCCATTTATTTATACCCTTTCACCCCTATTTTTTCCAAGTTCTCAGTGCCTTCCTGAGTTAGACGAACTGTAATCCTGGTGGCGAACTGGTCATTTCCGGATGCAGAGTACGAAGCTCTAGTCATTTACGCCGTTGCCGAGCCATTCAGATTGCGCCATCATCGGACTGTACTACTTCCCCGTTTTAATACTGTTTTAATAGACTCGATAAAACCTATATTTTTACTTAAACTTTGTTTTTTATTTGTTCCCTCATTTGAGCTGATTGGGAAGAACAATATCATTGATTATCGTGAAAGGATCAATCCAACTTATATTTTTTTTTCCTTTTGTGTTTAATAAAAATCGATTTTAAGACATAAAAGAATTTAAAAATTATGAACACATGGGATATGTATAAATATCACTTAATTACATTTATCACTTTTTCCTTTTTTTTCAGTTATTTGGAGTCATCATCACTTATCTTCTAGTTTTAATATAATTTCAGCTGAGTTATTTTCAAGATAATTCAAATCTATACAACTGCGCAAATTGTAACTACACACTATGTAAATAATCAACAATGTGTTTTTCTTTATTATTTCTTTATGGACAAATTCTTTTTGAGGCGGATAGTTTGACGCCTAAGGTTTCTGTTTCTACAGTGATTCTTCTTTTTAGTTTCTGTTCTTTAGTTTATGAGGAAGCACAGAGAATTCCATCCTCAGAAAGTAATCTTTTCTAAACGGATACTTCATAAAGCACATTACACAGGGTGGCGCAATAGGTCTCAAGGTATATGTTGTGTAGACAGTGTTCAACATTATTCAACGACAATAATGATCATGCGCATATGATATCCGCTGCGAATATTGTTCGCCACAGTCGCGCATGCGCTGTGTGTATTGTTTAGTGTTCGTCCGCCTGCGCGTTCACTAATGCCGGACTCAATTCCAGAATGCGTGTTTCCTGTGTAGAAGATTTTCGCACAAATTCATTCTTGTTGATTAGTGTATGTTATCAAGCAAAATAACCTGGATCAGTTGAAAACAAGTATCGCCTGCATTACCGTCACAGAAATGAGGAGTGTATTCCTGAACATGCTGAGGCGGGCGGTGAAATGCATCGAGCTAATGGCGGCTACTTCCAACATCTCTGAGCAACACAATAAAACTATACCGGCAATAATGTACAGATAATATGAATAAGAGCGATAGCGTTAAATAGTGTTCATTTTCAGAACTAAAATATATCTTGAAATCTTTTGAGACCGGTTTTATGGACCATGGGGATGGTTTTACGCCATCTTGTAGAATTATTAACAAAAAAAGTGGTTGTTTATAGAACACATATCAATTTAAATTCGTTATTTTACAAAGATTTTCCAAGTGATTAATATCATATTAATGGAAAACATTTATTATTTTTCTTAATTTTTAAGAAAACTAAAGAGTTACGTGGGGCTTTCGCCGGGAATATGTATGCTTCACTGTGAAACTTGGCGGTGATCAAACTATGAATGTAAGACGCTGTGTCAAAATTTCATTTTTTTCAGTTATCATTTTTTAATGATGTAGATGGAATTATTTATCACAGCCGAGAGGTTATTCAATATAAGCTTATAGAAAATAATATTTACCTAAATAAAAATTGCTTCGTAAATAATTTTCTTTTCCAATTGAATTTATTAAAATAAATTAAGCAATATCTTCTTTCAATATTTTTTACTCAAATACTTTATTTAAATTAAAAAAAAAACTATAATGTACAAATTGTCTATAAAACATAAGTTAACTTCGTCACTGAGGAGAAAAACATTATACGAGGGGTGATCAGACACTAAGGTTACAAGGCCAATATTCCTGGAGTTTCGTCCGTTATAGAGAAATTAGTAGTGTGTGGTAATTCTAATATATGCGGTTGGCAACTGTGCAGAGTTTCAGCCACCCGCCACCTACAGCGCTAGTGATAGGTAAACATAAATGGCGAATCGTTTGAAAATTGGTCTCGCGAAGAAATCCGGTGACCGATACTGCGAGACCTTGAAATTGCGAGCAGGAAACGGCCAGGACTTCTCACCGAGGGTGTCATCTTCCTTCACGATAACGCGCGACCTCATACAGCCCAGAAGATCACCACGCTGTTGAAGCAGTTTCGCTGGTACATCATCGATCACCATCCCTATAGCCCGGACCTCGCTCCCAACGACTTTCACGTGTTTCCTCACTTGAAGGAGCATCTAGGAGGCCGACGATTCGCTTCAGACGAGGAGGTGAAACACTTCGCGACAACGTGGCTGAACATGCAAGGAGAGGATTTTTACCAGGAGGGAATCAAACTCATCCCACGAAGCGACAAGTGCCTAATCCAATAAGGCGACTATGTCGAAAAATAACCTAATGTACGTACTATCAGCCGGCTTTATTGATTGTATGAAATAAAATGTGTACGTTTCACTGCAGGCTTTGTAACCTTAGATTCTGATCACCCCCTCGTATTAAGAACAAGCAACACAATTTCAAACATTATAAAATGAAATTCCACGCTTTTTTTTAGGCTTCTGATTGAAGCCTTATAGCCCCGGTTTGTTTGTTTGTCTGTGGACAAGTATTCCACAATGCTTCGCAACGGCTTCTGTTAGCTCAGTTGGGCAGAGAGTCGTGCTAATAACGCGAAGGTCGTGGGTTCGATCCCCTCATGAGCCATTCTTATTCTTCATTTTTTTCTCCCCATTTTAAATCTTTTCACACTTTCTTATGACATTATGATATATTGGTTATGTAATCCTTTAGAATTGGATTTTGATAATTACTTTATTTTCTCTAAAAATTAGTATCACGTTGTTACTGAAAGTTATTGAATTCAGTCTAGTAACAAGGTTTGAGCTAAGAATGACGATTACTCCATATCAATAGTATTGTTTTAAAATCATTATTAGGAATTCAGTGCATTAACAAGGTTTGAGTTAAGAATGACGATTATTCCATATAAATATTATTTTTTTAAAAATCATTATTAGCAATTCAGTATATTAACAAGGTGTTCAGAATGACGGTTATTCCATATAAATAGTATTTTTTTAAAAATCATTATTAGGAATTCAATCTAGTAACAAGGTCTGAGCTAAGAATGATGATTATTCCATATCAATAGTAATTTCTTTTAAATCATTATTAGGAATTCAGTGTATTAATGAGGTTTGAGTTCAGAATGACGATTATTCCATATAAATAGCATGGGGTCGCAAACAGACTCGCACGCGCATTTTCTACACCACCCCGGTTACGTTGAATATTGGCAGTCTATTCTAACGTAAAAGTGACTCAATCTGTACTCTACAAATCCTTCTTTTAAAATCATTATTAGGAATTCAGTTTATTAACAACTTTTGAATAATTTTCTTCTTTCACGTATCAGAAGTCGTTGCGAAGCATTCTGATTGATTTACTAATCGCCATCGCTACCTTGTTTTTAACTGTCAGGAAGCAGTCTGACAACAAATATTATAAACAGATATTAATGTAGCCATTAGCTTCATAAAAATATCAGTATATTTTTCCTCAGTAAATGACGGGAAGCATTAGATAACCTCAAAAGATCAATACTTCTTAAAGTAATCAGCATTAGTGATTTCAATTATAATGCACAAATATTTATGTACCAGAAAAATTGTACCAAGATGTTATCAATTTTTGTAGTAATTTAAATTTTTTACCATAATTATAAGTTAATTATTACAAATGTTATGAAAGTAATCAAATTTAGTTATTACACAAGTTCAATCCAATGTTATTGTGTAATAATTGTCACTACAGAACATTAAATAATGCAATAAAATATCAAGTAAAACATATTGGCGTTCGTTATTGCTTTTTTCATTCATCAATAAAACAATCATCACCTTTAATAACATCGTTTGTAATTTATCATTGATTTGAATTCGAATATCTGATTTTTATATTCCTCGAAAAAAAAAGAACTGAGGGCTCTTAATCATTTTCTTTTCATTTGACATTTACCAATAACAGTACCTAAAGACAGTTATGTCTTTTGTAATAGTTCTAAGTAGAGCATAAAAACATACAGTAGTTACTGTGAGTAATCTGCAAAACATATAAGGTCACGGCTACTTCTCAGAATGAGCTGAGATGCTCGAAAACTTACTCATTACGAATCCGTAAGGGAAAAAAAATTATGTACTTGTCTTAAAAGTAAATACTAAGAATAGCAAAATATTAAAATATCTACACTAAGAAAAATTTGTTTTGAGATTTACGATTTCAGGAATTAAAAATATAGTACTTAAACTACTCGACAAAGGATAAATTTGGCTTCAAAAGTAAGTAAATCTTTATCTTTTGTTTACCTCACTTTTACAATAGTTTAAAAATGTACGTTATAAATCCTTTCTCCGAAGAAGAAAAGATTGGATAAAAGATACTCTTTTAAAAGTCATCATTCACATAGCTAATAACGGAGTAATAATATGTATACGACAGCTTTGTGTACCTGTAGAAGTATATATTTATAAATTTATTTTCAGAATGTGCATGCCTTGCATTTCAGTTCGTATAATACAGCATACGACTGTCTTTATGAATATTTGAAGAGAAACTATGCATAGCCACCTATCACTTCCTTATGGGTAAAGGTAAAAAAAGGGGTCAATCTGGTAAACGAAGAAAAACTTAAAGGAGCTAAGTGGAAAGTGTACATCTCACGATTATTACATGCAATGAATGAAGATGATCCTGATCGAAAAATGCAGTATCATGAGTAGTTTCAACACCTTATAGATGAGGCTTGATGCGTTTGTAAGAAAGACGACTTGATCTGTTTAAGCACAATTTAAACTTAATGGAACAGTGAATCGGCATAGTTGTGTTTATTGGGCGTTCATATGGACAAGGCAGTAATTCACCGAGGCTCAATGTCTGGTGTGGATTGTCATGTAGGGTTTAACAGGACCATTCTTCTTTGAAGGTACTGTTACTGCTCAAGGTATCTATAGGCTACGTGCTACGCACATTCGTTGTACCTGCCATTGGAAATGATCAATTTCTCTTCAAACATGATCACGACCAACACCATCACACTACCACAAAGACGTGAGAGCTTACCTCGATGAGAGCTTGCCAGGACAATGGATAGGACGAAGATGTGCAGTTGCGTCTCCCAACGTTCTCATGATTTAGCACCATTGGACTTCTACTGTGGGATACTCTAAAGGTTGTAGTGTATCGTAGAAATCCAACTCCACTGGCGGCCGTTCTCATTGAAATTGAGTGGCATGCGTAGCAATCCCACTGGCCACTTTCTCCAACATTGCTGAAGCAGTAGTTCGCCATCCTCAGAAGTGTCTGGATGCTAATGACAACCACTTTGAGCATCTCTTGTAATTGTAAAAGTCACAGGTAACATTTATTCATTCCTTGATGCCTGTATAAATTTAGTATCACAATTTATATATAGGTTTTTCTTTTGATGAAGTTTTATATCTTTTTTTGGTGGACATTGTATACATTAATAAAATAAATTAATACAGAAGTAAAGGAAAATAACTTGCAAAGAGAAGAAAGAGGAAAAATAAAGAAAAATTAGTATACAATATTATTATTAATATTCAACATTGAAATTACTGCGTGATATCAATATCGATTAACTAAATATTTTTTTTTCTTCATCTTTTTTTATCCTGTTCTGACCGAACACTCGTTCTTCTTAACATTTTTAGTGCATTCAGTTATTACAAATTTCATGGAAAACCACATTTTCTCCATTAATTTTTACTAAGAGAATTTATTTTCCCGCCAGAACACGTATCATGCAATACCGACTGATCTTGCTAAATGCCAGGTACAACGATTGTTCTAATCACCAGAGCATTTCCTACTTGCAGGGATCTTATTGCCTTTCATTATACTGTAGTTTCCCCCAAAGTTTCATGGCTTCACTTAATTTCCGATTCAAGTTCTTCCTCTATCTGTAAACCTTATGTTTTTTGAGGTGTTCTCCTTTAATTGAATTTCTCCCTTATTATTTTTTTTTATTCTTTATAAAAATATTAATAAAATAAATTGATCTATGCCCCTTAACCCTATATTTGCATGATTTTCTTCGCCCACACTTTCTTTTATTTTAACATTACATTATAATTAGAAATATAGCAAACATTTAAACTATATCATCTAAAATTAGTTAATTTTACAGATAATCGGAAATATATTGAAAATATGTAATAATGCATAATTTAAGTATTCAATCCTTAATTTTCTTTGTATAGATGGAACTTACAGAAAATAAAAAAAAACTACTCATAAAATTAATTTATAATAGTGAACCAAAAATATCAAAAATAAGTTTTATTACAATGCTAGAATCATCAATATGATTAATTCTTATTAATGCTTTTGAATTCTTTAGTGATCAAGAATCAAATTATGGTTAATGCAGACCTCTTCATGTAACTTTTGTTCAACTCAGATGATAAAATAAAAATCTTCCGAACTCAGGACTTTTTACGAATAACATATTACTATTTTTACTAATACCATAGATGAATCTAAGGATATTTAGATTTTGAGCATTTTATCTTTGTAAGAAATACTAAAGCAATGCTTAAGTTAGTATTAGTTATGTTTTAATTATTAAAATTAGCTTGTGCAATGGAAGAGGGTACGATTCTTATTTAGGGATGGAAACTAGTCAAAACCTTCAACAAGTTGGAGTTGTGATTAAGCAGACACCATTGGGGCTTCCACTTCACTGTTCGATAATTTTGTCGTTCTACATAGAAAAAAATACACAAACCAAATTAAATAACTCATAAATGTATTATAATAATAAATTTATTATAATTAAAAAGTCAAATCATTAAGCTAGCGTTAATTAAATGTTGGATGCTAATAAACAATTAAAGTGCACTGTTCAGATGCATAAAGATAATAAATACTACTGCTGAAACAACAAAAAAAGAAAACAAATAAAAAAATACCTCCCCCCCCCAAGAAAGTGTTCTATCGCTATGAAACGTCGAATAGGCAATGGGGTTGGAGGTTGCATGTGGTTAATAATAGATCAATGGTGTCCATAGCTAATTATGCCAAATATTTGCAGTTGTTAGGCTAGTTCAGCCGTGCTGGCCTGGTAGTTCGGTCTCGGCGGCGGTCTGCTGTTGCGGCCTGTGCGCCAGTTCCTGGGTTCGAATCCCGGCAGTGGCATGGATGTTTCAATTTCCTTTCATTTGTTGTCAAGCCTCTTCTTCACTTTCTCTTCGGTCTGACGTCATTCCTTAATGGCGTCCTGGGGGCAAGCAACGGGAAACCACCCCAGTATCTTTCCTCAGGTGTTTCTGGGAGTTCCATGTGACCTCCATAGAACTGGACCTGTCTTCGGACAGAATACTACGGATGGATGGAGGCTAGTTCAGTCATATTCCGTGATGACTGCAACCTTCCCAGCAAAATGGAAACATCATCTATTGGCAAGATGACTCCGGACGTGACTCTAGAAAGGTTATGACCTCAACAGGGCATTGTTGAAAGAATTCGCTGTACGATTCAGTCATTATGCTGGGAAATAATCCCAGTAAGGGCTATTAGAGCTTAGGCAATACAATTGGCAGCAGAATATTGCTAACTTACAGATCTGCTGCTAAATTACTTTGTTTTCTACAGAGGAGAGATCGGCTGTAGAGGATGGTTTCCGAAACTGTAACTCACGTTGTGATGCTCGCGTCCTGGATTAGAGCGATGATCACACCTTCTAAATACACTGATTTGGCGATTATATGCACCAATTGAAAGGCAAGATTCGTCGTTGAACATAAGAGTATTCCAATTCGACATCGTCCAGGATTCTCCAGCTCGATGCTAATCCGATGATGCTGCCTTGGAGGGTTTTTGATAGAAGTTTTAAGTAATGCAGAGAATATAATCCCGCTTGTGCCAGTCTAATGGTATCTTTTGATACTATTTGATGCGTAAATCTTTTGGATCAAGGCAGGGACTCATTGATATCGTTGAATGTGGCATTGATCCAATCAATACAGGGGCTAACATATCTGTAAGACCAGCTGGCATCTCTTCATAACCTCATAAAAAAAATGAAAAAAATAGGACTTCTTTCAAGCTCAGTTGGTGGTACTGCAAACCGATTCGTCGTAGAGGCATCTTCTTAGGCTATTGCACGTAACCAACCAGTCAGATTTTTGTCTATCTGTGAAAACGCCGTTCCTTATATCAATCGTGGAACGCACTCTTTTCATGCAATCTGGATGAAATTTTAATCATTTGCACATTTAGCCGAAAAACGTTATACACCGAATCTTGCAGCTTTTGCTCTATTATTTAGATTTTTTTTGGACATCAGAGTATATCTTTTCTACTTTTTATTTATCTTGATAGCATTGATAACATTCCCAAAGAAACTAAAATAAGTGATCAAATTAATAACCGAAATGAAAGGTTGTCATGAAGGCAAAAGTATGCTAGTTAATCACCTAAGGATAATCCGGAAGATGGACACAGATCCATTTTATCTAGAAAATAGTTTACATTTAGCAGTAGATATAGAAAACGTGTATCAATTGCATCACACCATTTTAAGTTATTTCATTTGTGTTTAACAATATCTGATATATACCGATTATTATTTATTACACAATTATTATCTTTTTACAAGAGCGCTTACAGACGGCAATTAGAAACATAGTTCTTAATATTTTCATCAATAAGCATAACAACAGAATGAGTATTGATAAAAACCAAGTATATGCCGGTGCGCGGCTCTTAACGTCCTTCTTGACAACGTCCCAGGCCCACAACAGACAAAAAAATCCTGTTTCTGAACATAGTTTTATAAAAAAGTCTAAAAAAATTAAAAAATCCAAATAATGAAATTTGTTGTCATATTAGTTAAATTTGCACATTCCCCCAATCCCAGATCCCCTGAATAATTACATCTGCATTGTTTTATTGACCGTACTATATTAGTAATATAGTTCAGTCAGTATTAATTAGTTGGAGTAAAGTACAATACAGTATTTTGTCTATTCAGATAATGTAAAATTGGTACAGTAACTCCCCTAATAAAGCATTCTTAGAATTTGAAGATCGTTCTGCCCTCATTATACTACATACTCTTATTCTTCTCGCAACATAAATAAAATAAGCCTAATGTCATATCTAAAATTAATCTAAAAAATATGTAACACTATTCGTAAGAATAAAGTTAATCTTATAATAGGATAAATATAATAAAAATTTGGGAGATCCAAATTAAAGAGGAAGTGTTTAGACCTATCGATTGGAAAAACAACTGAGAAAATCGCAGCCAAATTTCGTACACACAGTTTCCTGAGTCGAATTCAAGCTTCGATTTCTGAAGAAAAACATACAGAAGTTCAAATTTCGGCCGCTAAAGATGAATTGCGGCGCTGCTGTCTCAGTAATATGCATATTGGTAACTTATTTAACAAATATCGGCAAAAAAAAAGAGTTAAGGATGCAATAACTTTATTGCAATCACATGTGGAATCATACTAATGTTGGTTGGTTGGTTGGTTGGTTGGTGTTTTATGGCGCAAAAGCAGCCATACTAATGTAACAGGTACGGCTCCACGAGCCTTCCATCGCCTTTCTCTACAAATTGCGTTTGCTGCACAACAAATTTGACAGCTGAACGCAACTGACATGTGTTGAGTTGTGTCACATGTTGCGAAATTCTGTCTTTTAACTCAACTAAGTTGGGAACATTGCCTTGATCAACGAGGCTCTATAAAGTAGCCCCACAATAAAAAAAAACAATATCAAATCAAATCATAAGGATTTAGATCTGGTCATCAGGGCGGTCAAGCCGTGGGAAATGATCTACTAATTATGCTGTAGTGCAAAAATGAAAGGTAAAATTATGTGAAGGGGTGCACCACCTTGCATGAAGATTATGGTGTCAACACAATTCCTCAGTTGAAGTTATGGAAATACAAAGCTTCGGAGCATATCGGCAAATCTGGAACCATTCACAGAGCTTGTCACTGGCCTCCGAAGCTATGTTTTTTTTACTTCTGATAGCTAGCCTACTAATCCCGGTTTGTCCGTCTGCCTGCGTACATGTATCATTAAAATCTCATTAAATTAACATTAAGCACAACAATCACAACAATCGCAACAATTGCGCTTTTTGCATTCGCAACAATTCACATCTATAATACAGCTCAGCAACAATCACAACAATCACCGTAATCACAAAACTTGCGCCTTTGGCAATTCACATTTATAATAATAATAAAATTAAAGGAATACTTCACAACAGAAAGGACATATCAGAAGCCGTTGCGGAGCATTATGATTGGTTTACTAATCGTTATCCATATCTTATTTTTTAAAGAAGTAAGGACCAATGATGAGGATACCATGAAGCTAGACCAAACCGTTATCTTAAGTGAGTGCAGTGGAATTTGATAGTGAATGTGTCGATTACTGTCAGTTTAAATACGGCAATTAAGAGTGTTTAGAGCACCATTCAAATGGAAATGAGCCTCATCACTTCACAGTATTCGTCAAAGCCATGCGTCATCCATCATTATCCGAGCAATGAATGTTAAGGCAAATGGTTTTCTCGTATCAACAAAAACCATTTGTTACCTCCATATTTTATAGAGGTAAAACCTAAACCCTTTTTTGAACTTTACACACTGTCGTATACTGCATGTCCACCCGTGGACATGGTTGCCAGTGCACTACTGCTACCATGTGCATTGGCAATTTCGTCTGTTCTCTGCAGTCCGTTTGTCTTGGACTTCGTCCGGGTTTTACAGCAAAAGCTCCTGTCTCTTCAAAACGAAAAATCATTTTCCGAAGATTAGTAATCGTTTACTTCTATGTAAACTGCCTTAAGTGCACCAGAAGCATTGCTGCTTCATTAATAGAAGATTTTAACAAGTAACGCGCTATCCGTTAAGGTGAGCTTTATGACTCCTCGCTAGTCGAGAATTTCAGAAAAATGCTTCGTGAGTCCTTTTTTAGGGGAGGTTGTTCGATTTGGTCGCAATATGCAATTTACGGAGACAAGCACAGACAAAATTCACCCTCATCGGCGGAAATTTGAAAACTGCATACTCAGGAAAGTATGTGTCCAGCAGTTTTTCCTATAGAGAGGTCTAAACACGTTTCCTTGAATTTGGATCACCCGGTAGCCTACATGCTTAGCTGTAATTGGATTAATAATTTCCTTACTAAGAAAGATAAGATAATTTCCTTACTAAGAAGTTTGCATCAGAAAAAGGGTGCAAATCTCTTAATATATTAGGAACTTTACGAAGCTTAATATATTCTAAAACCACTCGTTCCAGAAGAGTTAAAATACTACACCAACTAACAAACTTACTACTGAAAATTAATAATTAATACTTAATAAAATAGCATTTATTACCACTGTAATAAGATAAGCTATTTAAGCTAGTGGGTTCATACCTAATTGATAGGTTTTTTCCTTTTTTCTAAAGCGTTAACCTAAATTCCGTTTGAATTGCTGTCAAATATTTTGTATAAACTGTTTAGCCTGACAAGAGAATAACTTCATAAATAAATTTACAATTTACACTTTATCAATGTTGAACGTCTTCGTAACCATCTGTCTTCGTTTACATATCCGTCGAACGACGCGCACTTCAATGTATTATTTCCGTCGAAAATGGTATTCTACTAATTTTAACATCAGTTGGATAAGAAAAAAAAATTATTGAACTTTTATCAGAATCTTTTGGAAAAGAAATTTATTAAAGACTTATTGTTTTATTATTACAATTTAAACTTATTCTAATTTACGTCTTAGTGCAGTTAAAATTCTTCAGAAATACGCCACCTTTATATTACTATAAAATTTAAGGGTGGCTTCTCCCGTGTTCACGCCAGATCACGTCAGATCGGGGCACGACGATTGTCAGGCTGCAGGCTGAATCTTGACTCTGAAGAGAACCGTGACCACTCTTCACGGGTCCAAGAAAGATGCATTTCAGCCTATCGTCTGCGGGCTCTGCGATGTTCAGCAGTTAAAGGAACGTACACCATTAGTCACCGGGCATACAGTCCACCGTGCCGGAGTCGATTTCGCACGGTCTGAGTAGGCTACACACCCGTCGTCCCGTAGCAGCGAGAAAGTATCCCCGCAGCTCAGTCAGGGGCATTTTCAGTTGACACTTAATGATGCTGCCACTTGTTGTTGATCCAAGGAAGTGGAGATAACCCGGCAGCACCAGCCTCTTTATACAGGATTGTGGGAAAACATGCAAATTAACGTTTGGCATCATATTTGCATATTCAAATGACTTCCATTTTCGTGTCATTTGCTTCTCTGATGACGTTCTTTAATAAACAAACTCAAATGCCTGTGTTTTTTGGGTGTATTATATTCAATTCACAATATCCCGTAAATTTTGTGAGCAGTGTAATAAAAAATCAAATTTACTTTATTATAGAAATCAATTATTTTCATGCAAAAGACCGAGATGAAATGATTCTTCATTCATTTCATTAAGAATTCATTAAGAGAAATCGAATCAACTTCCTGCCACTCTCGAATCATGATATCATGACATCATGACTGCAATACAGATGTAGCCTACCCCATCTTCTCGTTTCCTCAAATTGGCGATAATACCATTCTATTATCCGCTGGCTGAATATCGATGGTGACTACGCTCAAAATCGGATAACTGCATGAATCAGGCACGATTCCGTCTTCCATACATGATACATAATCCTAAGAATACTAAACACATGGGCGCACTGATAAGTAGTACTGTAGTGCCTTCAGGAGCTCTAACGACACTGAGGTGCAGCATTGTATGAAAGTGGCTATGTTATCATGTAGGTGTCTGCTCAATATGTTTCACGTTATGTATGTTGATGTTTCAACATTAACCTCTTCTGCGTGTTTGCGTTTTTATTTTCCGTCAATGTGTTAAGTGCGAAACGTTTACCGTTATTAACATAAATAAATGCATATTTTTCTTTTTCTTTTCAGAATAATGGCAAGATATTTCTGGAAAACTTCAACTACTTCAAAAGTAACTTCCTTTCATGACAATAGGTCCACATCCGTATACAAACAATTTAAACCAATAGCAGTTTCTTTAAAGCTTCTGGGTATTTTTCCTGTTCAGGGAGTGTTTCGGCAAAGAAGAGAATTTCGTATTCAATTGATAAGTTTTGATTCATTATATTCATTGTTATTGATGAGTGTTTTATTCTACAACTTTGGTATCCATTCCCTAAATGTAATTGACGACATAAAGCAAACAAATACATTTACTAACTATACCATGATCACCTTCTATTACATTTTCGCTCTGCATATTTCTCTATGCACCGCTACCAGCATATCTATGGTTCCCAAACTGTTCCATTATTTCTTAAAATGGAAAAAAGTTGAAGATTCAGCTAAAGTTCTACAAGAAACCTTCAAGCCTTCGAAGTGCATGAGTTTCTTTCTTCTACTAACAATGTTCTTACTCCGATTAATACCCAATATTTACATTGAGCGGAACAGAAGTTTCGAAAATGTTTTAATTATCTTCCGTGAATTCTCTTGTTATATTTTATATTTAACTGAAGTGATTCCCAGTGTAATTTTGATATATTTCTGTTGGGTATTTCAGTACCGTTTTAAAGCAATTGTAAGTAGAGTTAGTTGCTTGAAAACTTCAGAAGAACTGAATCTCAAACAATTAAAGCACCTTCTAGTAACTTACACTAAACTTCTTTTACTAATGAAAGATTTAACTTCAATTTTTCAACAGTCTCTTTTGCTGCTTTTTACTTTTCACACATTCTATATCTGTATGGACGTATATTACGTAATTATCAAATGTATAGTGTTTGCAGAAACAGATAAACTAGCAGTGCTGCTTTTTTTGCTTGGTTTAATTTCGATTTCTAGGATAATTTTAGTTTGTTTTGTAACAGAAATGACTATTGATAAGGTAAGTTTCATTCAAATTTTGTTTTTAATTTTTATTTTTAATTTTTAAGAATTGTTCTATTTGTGTTACAATCTTATAAAATACAGTAGAAAACAATTTTAAAGGCATCGGAATATTGGAAAAACATTTAAAATTGTTTTCTACTCTATTTTATAAGATTACAACACAAATAATATAAATCTTGCATTTTTTAAGATTTATTAAGATTTCAAGTTAATATGTTTCTTAAAATTTGAGTATTAAATTGAATTTTAAAAATTTAATAAATTTATTAAAAATAAATAAATTTAATAAATTTAAATTAACTCATCTGAAATTTTGAAATAGTAAGAGCTAAAAGTATTGTTAAGAAGTAACAAAATATGTCCACACAAAATCACAGTCTTTCAGAAATATCAAGAAACCTCCTTCTTTATCTAAGTGGTTCTTCTTGCTGTTAACGTTCATGGACAAACCTGCACAGATTTTACCTTGAAATTAATTGCAAAATTCAGGACCCCCGCCTCGAGTGAATCTTCTTTTTTTAATATCTATTTTTTCTTCTGCCTTGGTGGTTTTTGTGAAGGTCTTCTCTGATTTTATTTCGAGATAGCTTCAAAAATATTCGATCAAGAAACAGCTGTCTTCTGAATTCTTAAGTGATCTAATATTAAAGTCGATTTTAATGCAAAAACCTTTTTTTTAAGAAAAGCCTGGATCCAGAGGTTGAAGTAAAAACGATAAAATAGTTTCATATTTTCGTTTCCACATTCTTTGGGGTTGTTTTTCAATAACTTACGAGAAAGTGAATTGATCTTTCATGATGTCTTTATGATTCGGTTGAAATATATACTGAAAGATTTATTTTAAATGAAATGAGAAACTTTAAACGACAAGGACGAAAACGATTTATGATATTTTTCATTTGATTTAATTAGTTAATTAAAGGAATCCAATAATGATCTCTGTTTGGATCCTTCTGCTCAAATGCAAGACATTCATTTTTATTAGTCATTGTTTAAGATTGGCGGAAAAAGCTAACACATGGAAAAAGTTAAAAATCTAATGAAAGTTATCACTCTTCAGTGTGAATGAAGAATCAATTTGTATTAGGAAAACAAATTAGAAAATAAACTGAAATTAAACAGAAAATTATTCAAATAGAAAAATAAAAAGAGACTTGATTCCTATCTTTAAAGGACTTTAGACTGTCAATTTACTATTGAATTAATGAAAATTAATGAATGATTCCTCTTTGAATGTCCAGTCAGCACTCTGGACGCAACTACCAGGATGCATTCTTAATTGTAATTTAAAGTTCATTTCTTAGTCCAATGCGGAGGCTGGAATTTATATAATTAATTTCGTTTTCTGATTTTAGGCTAAAGAAATTCAATATGTGTTAGTTGAATTTAATGCTAAAACAATATCATTGAAAGACGAGATTCAGGTAAGATAACTTAATAACAGAATAATAAAAATAAACTTATGTTTTAAAAAAAAATATTGAGTTTCCTTTTTAGCGGTCCCATGTTGCAGTTCACATAGGAACCGCTCTTGGTTTTGTATTGTCTGTCTCTCACATTGCATGTCACACTCTGTAGCGGCCAAACGATAAGAGATAATAGAATGAAACCTTCACCATTGTGTTCAGCATCAAAAAGTAGATGGCCACGTAAAAAAAATCAGACCTGTAGGACCACTCGTTGACCCTTAAATTAACGTTTTCCATAGGAGTATTAGTAATATTGATAACAATTAATAAAGTAATAATACTGATGCTCCATACATAACAATACTAACAATTGCTAACAGGACGTCATTATTAATATTTATAAACGTTTTGTTTCATAAATTCTTTAAAATATCCAAATGATGCACTAAGCACTGTATTAGCGGACCCTAGGTTACAGCTTGCCTGTAAAACATTAAGGAACGGTCTTGCAGTTATATGCTCTTGCTTTTAATTATTTTGTTTATACAATTATGCATATTATGGGGTCGCTTTGCATTGATACTGTCTAAAAGCATTAATTACCTTGCTTTTTGTTTCCTTCGATTATCGTAAAATGATATTCGATGATTTCACAGAAAAACTTTTAGTTATTTGAAAATATCAATTACAATATTATGAATGAAATGAAATTAAATCCAAATAAAAACATGCTTGATTTCAAAATTGCTCATTTCAAGAGTATAAGAGGTTTCAGAACCTTCAATTAGTACAAAATAAGAGAATTCGCAGACTGATGAAATGGTTTTAGGAATTTTAGATAATTAATAAGTTTCCAACAAAATGAAGTACTTTAAAATCAGCCAATACTCGAGCTATTCATTTAGCAGGTGCTCAACATTTTAAGTACGATTATTGCTTTTTGGATTTCGTTTAATCTGTCATTTCGCATTATTTTGTTATAATTCCTATTTTAAATGTCGTGTCGTTGGTGTAAAGGAATATATAAATATATAAACAGTAAAACCTCGTTAAGTCGTCAAAAATGTTTGGTCCCTTGAGTGACGGCTTAGACGAAGTGGGAATTTTTGAAAAAAAAACAAAACAAAAAAACACTGAAATACAGTATTTTCATGAATTGCTGTAGGATTCGGTGAGAAAAACAAGATTTTCAGAAATCAATTCATGCAAATGAATGAATGAAAAATAATAAAAAAAACCACTTTTTATAGTTATCACAATTTAATCATTTTAGAAGAAAGGCAATGTCTGTTTCGAAAAGTTCCAGCCAACCATTGCTGCCGCCGAAATCTTCAATTTCCATGGCTTTTTCTTTGAGAATCACGGCAGAAATCGGCACATTTTGCGATCTGGTATGTTTTAGCCATCGAAATAAAACCTCCTTTATCTCGTCAAACTTCGATTTCCTCATTCTCTTTCTTTTGTCTTTGCAGTCAGCTTCTTCAATTACTTGTTTCGATGATAGAATATCGTTTAACGTAGTTCTGGGAATATGGTGTTCTTTGGCAAAAGCTGTTTTCAAAATTTGATTTTTCAAAAAGTGCAATTAATTCTTTTTTTTTCTTTAAAAGATAACGAGGTAAGTTCTTGTTTCCCTTGCATGTTAAAAACGTAATCGAACCACGAAATTGCAAGAAGAAAAAATAGCCCTTATATCGTGGCTTACTCGCTATACCCTCAGGAGAGGTCAAGAAAAACGTCTACACGCGACAGAGTTGCAGCGAGAAGTGTGTTTTGAATGATTAGCAGCGGGATTCCAAGAGCACAAATCTTCCGAACGGATAGGAAAGGAATGAAGTGACAAGAATGGTCGAAAATTCCCATAAAGGCTTGGCTTTCTTAAAGTGAAGGGGCGGGGATGAAAATAGAATATGTTGGGATGCAAACTGGAGAAGAAAGATGCTTTTGGCCATTTTGAGGGTGACGAGTTATCCGGAGTAGAAGTAAATTTGGTGACGGGTAAATGAGGGTTATTTTACATTATCGTGTATGAGACCCTATCGGAACCAAAGGAAAACGACGACTTAAACGGAGTGACGACTTAACGAGGTTTTACTGTATATATATATATATATATATATATATATATATATATATATATATATATATATAT
>JAFIDM010042247.1:0-23630 GCA_023159025.1 Thereuonema tuberculata
AACTGAGCATTAGTTATTCTGCATTGTTCTGTTTTCTGGTTTTGAACATGGCGGATTCTGAAAATAGATCTTTATTCATTTGTATCAGCAAAACCTTGAAAAGTCAATCTCGAGGAATCATTTGAAATGTTGATTGTTATTTCAAGTCATTGTAAACAACAGGAGCGACCCAGAACGCCATTCCAGAAGTGATCAAGCAATAACCTTAGTGAAGAAAGGAAATAACTGGTCACGTGCCTCCCCAGATATACTGAACGAACTGTAGAAGATGTACTTCTTTTTATTATATACAATTTTTTTAAATCCCTACTTGTTAATAAATAGAAACTATGATGTGTTGTATCCAACAGTTTTGAAATAATGCATATTCAATGATCAGGGGACAGCATAAACATGTAGGACTGCACAAGACAAACATGAGGATACACTAAGGAAAATCCTTACTGTTTTTGAAACTGTTGGATATAATATCTTGCTGTTTTATACACTTTTTTTACTTTTAATTTGCATCATAAATAAATAAAATGCTTATTTTAATGTAGAGATCTATAGATTTTAATCTTTTAAACTGTCTGATCTGACTTTATCTGCAGATAAACTGCAAGTTTGTACAAACAAATGAGTGGATGTCGTAAGAATAGATTTTTAAGTTAATATCAGTTTGTTGATGAGGATAAATGTCTTTTTTAGAGCAGGCAAGATTTTATTAGAGGAAACTAGCAATGCACAGCTATCATTGTTAACTACTTTTCAAAATATTTGCCTTGCCAGTTTGAGGCACAAGCCAATAGCATACATTGACCACTCAGATTGCGGAATTGAACTGCCACTTCATAGATTTATTGCGGAGAATAGGATTCAAATCGTGATACTTAATCTTAGGTCTTTCTACCGAATGTGTTGTTTTTCAATGAAATCAACATCCTGATTAATAGGGAATTTTTTTTTCCCAGAAATGATCTTTTGTTTTGTTTTGTTTTTTTAAAGTTTTTGGCATTGTAGAAAGTGTTAAAAATATTGTAGAAAACCATATTTGCAAATTGAAAAAATGTAGCCTAATTCGAGCTGTAATATATGAAAATATTAAGAATTATTGAAATTGAATACATGACCTGTCAGGAATTGGAAAAATGGGAGAAGCTGTAAATTCAGTTTTGGTTCTTGGCATATTTTGCTCTTAAATTATAGGAAATTTTAATAGGGAATATTTCGGTAATATCTCTTCAAACATTAAATCTTCTAACAAAATTTAGACTTATTACAATCGGGACTAAAACGTAATACTAATTTTTCTTTTTGAATGACCAGAACAAACATCGTGTATCTTGGCTTCATTTCGTAATTGCTGTGTATAAAAAGTATTGTGATAAATTCTTATAACTGATTGAAAATTCAGCCACTTTACCCTAAAATTGAACCATGTGAATCGTTAAAAAATACACTGCCTGACGGAGAAAATGTCACACCATTAAGACGTGAATGCAGTGCCATGCGAATTGCAGAGTGGATGCGCATGTGCAAGTTATGCAAATGATTAAAATTTCTGACCAATCACAGGGACTGCGCACATAATATAAGCAGACAACCAGCATTCAAGAAGCTGTCCTGGCTGTGAGAAGTGAGTGTTTTGGCTATAACTGTATCTGGAGAACGAACAAGGAGTTGTAATGCCATTAAGATGCTACTGTGTGCAATTTCGTCAAACGGATGCGTTCGCGAGCAGTTTCACTGTAGGTCTTTGTACCACCGGCTGGTCCTTGCGCTGTATTGCAGAAGAAACACAATGTGATGCCACAACCGTCGTCTCATTTGGAGACAGTGGTGCCAGGAAGGAAATGTGAATAGTATTGTGGGAGTTCGGAGACTGATACCAGAGCTCACAGATTGTCGCATTAAATGTCATGCTGTAGCGCACCCACAATCCACGATTGGCGGCATTTTGCAAAGTGTACAGGGAGTTTTGGATGTTCCGATATCAATATGGACAGTGTTGTGCCGATTGGCGGGGCAGGTTTGTTGATTAGACATTGGTTGAATACCCTCCCTCCCCCACAAAATGAAGATGAACTATGGACTCTGATCAACACCAGATGGTGTACGATACCCCAGGACATTATTTGGACACTCATCGAATCGATGCCACGTAAGGTTCAGTAATGTATTGCCCAAAATGGAGGTCCCACTTCTTACTGACCATCCTGTATTTTAGGCCACTGGAGCCTTGTCTGTATCTGAAAATTAACTCATTTGTTCTGCATCTGTTTGGCTATCGATGCATGCAGTTTAGTCTGTTTTTGAGCATTCCTTCATGGTGTGGCATTTTCTGTGAAGCAGTATATTTGTGTATACAGATTGCTGATTGCTGATCTGGTAAAATTTCAGTAAATTATTCTGTTTGGTTGTTGTTGTTTTTTTTCTTAAATTATAAATAATTTTAAGAATATGATTTAATACAAATCGTTTACTTATTAGGATTGATTTTTAGAACAAGGTTGATAGAAAAATGGCTGTCAGTGCTAACATAGGAAAAGGACAAATGTTTGAACTTTTTGTGCTTCGTATGTAAATGCAATTTACCATAATTGTCATTTTTCTATGAAGTATAAAAGAGTATAAAACATCGTAGAACTGGTTGAGTATAAAGCTGTTTAAGCAGAAACAAGTGAATGATTGTTGATATCAAGAGTTTATAAATAGATGCATCATCGAGTACAGATATCACCTTGTTGATACGTCTGTTCCACATTGGTGCTAGAACAAATGATAATATCTACAACCGTTTATCTGAAACAAAGATAATTAGTGTTGGTTATTATCAACACACCTTTTATTTCTATTTATTTCCCATTTTGACAGTAGTTTATAGAATATTTTAATAGATTGAAGGGTATCTCGGGTACTTAATCATCATTTAAATATTTGGTATCGTAGATTTTAGCATGCATCAGCCACTTTTTACTATAGTAATAACCTGTGATCACGTGATCTTGGATTCTGAGATAATTTTGTTACCATGTGGTCTGCTTTTTCACGACCTGTCCCGGAGAACTCGAAGTTGCATGATACTACACCTAACATTTGCCACCTTTTCTGTGTCTTATGGTTTCAGAAGAGATAGGGACAGAAAAAAAATCTATCTTAATAATATAGATTTATTCATATGCACAAAGCGTCCTTAATAATACAGCATAAAAAAGTGCCACAGTTTTGATTTGGTCAAAAGTTTGTACGAGATATTCAAAGTTTTAAGTTGATTTACTGAGAATTTTACATTAAAATAGACTACTTACAATTTGTACTTAGATAGTACTTGGATACAGACAGGAAGGAAGGAAAATGCTGTTTATTCATTGTTGTTTAAAAGGCATACCTGTGAAATTAGTGAATAGGGCATTCAAATAAATTTGGAGTAATATTGAGAACTTCAGTGTTCATGCTCAAATTAACTCGTTAAAATGTCAAATACTCTTATCTGTTATTTTATAAGGATAGTTGACTAAAAATCTATTTCTACATTGATTCTGAAATCGATTTAGTGATTATCGTGGCTATTTGTGCCTTCAAATATTTGCTAATTCCTAAACAACATGGTATTCTCTTCAGCTATGCTTAGAGAAGTTGATTTCCTTTTCCCTTTTTAAATCATTGTTCTGATTTAATTCTTAAATAAAAAAATAAATAAATATTTTTTAGAATTAAAGGAAAATTTAACCTCTCTTTAGAATTGATATTAACATTTTTAGTTCATTTACTTCCTTTGTGAAAGAATTTCTACATTTCTTATTAATTTCTGCTTTTGGCTTGAGTTAGGTGTACACTAACAGGATGTTCCATTTGTGTAATTTTTAATGAATTTCTTTTGTTTTGTTTTGTTTAATTGCTACAAATATGCATTTTTGCAATGTCATTGATCAAAATTTCAATGAAACATGATTATCTTAATTCCTATTCACTTACCTCACACCAATCTTCATGACTGATTGTTTTGGAATTGTGACACTTCACCCTAGGAATGAACTTGTTTAATTTTACAGTGAGAATTTAATAATCAGTTTCCATCTCAGTCGAATTGCTTCCAGTGGAATGAATCATGGCTTTTGCTTTTTCACATGAAGTTGAATAAAGAATGAATGATAAATATTTATGTAGTTGCTTTGTGAATCGTAAGCTATCAATAGAAATTTCTTTTCAAATATAGCACTCCATTTAAATAAAATCCTCTTGTAATTAAAACAGTTTAAGACTTTTTAATATGTAAGAAATTTTATGTAGCGACAGATAGTAGTAGGAATTAATTTTTTTTATATAAAATGTATGTTTTTGTTTTTTAGGCAATCATCATCTTTGTGCCAGTGCCACAATTGAAAGCCTATCAGAAGATCCAGACTCGACTTGTCAGAGAGTTAGAGAAGAAGTTTAGTGGCAAGCATGTAGTATTTATTGCTCAACGCCGCATTCTCCCTAAACCATCAAGAAAAAGTAGATCTAAGAACAAGCAAAAGAGGCCTAGAAGGTAAGCAAAAAGCATGACATTTATTAAGTTTGAAACAGAGAAACATATCTTATACAGTACTACCTAAAGTGCTTATGTAGTATAATTGTAAACTATCATTGACCTTGAGCCCAAACGAATCTTTCCTCTTTTAACCCTTATGAATCTTAATTGATTGCTAATACCCTGGTTTCACAGAACGACTAAAAACTGGATTCTTCACATTTTCTCGTTTTTGAGCACCACGTTACCAGCCAGGGCGGAAGTCGGTAGTGCTGTCCGAGTTGTGACAAGTAGCTATACCGAATAGTCGTTTCCAACATGGCAGCCATTGTTCCCACCACGCCTCAACGAAAACAACATACAGAATGGAGTGAAGGTGAAACTGTAATTTTACTGGAAATGTGGCGAGAAAATATTGATAATATGAGGCAAATGAAGTGAAATCGTCGAATTTATGAAAAAATGAAGATAGAATTAAATGAATCGAACAAGATAGAGAAAACCTGCGAGAAAATCAAGAACAAAATTGATAATTTAATATGGAATTAAAAATTGATATTTTCGAGCCTCTGGAGCTGCAATATCATAAACATAAACATAAAAACAAACATTTATTTTTGCCCTTGCTGCAAAAATAATTTTACTGGTTGGCGCCATTTTGGTTTAGCACAGTCCCAGGATGCATTGCAAAAAACTGGTTTTTCTTCTTCTCCCGTGAAATCACTCCCGGTACAAAAATTGGTTTAGGAATATGTCAGAAACATACGTCACTGGACTGAACTTGTTTTATATATCGACTTCTTCTCCCGTGAAACCAGGGTATATCAGAGTTCTGTAATATAAAAGCATTTTAAACATACTGAATTTCCATTCTCAAACTTGGAAAAAAAAAATAAAAAAAAAAATTCAAGGTCTTTTGGAGCTAGAAAAGCTAGCAATGGATGTATGGCGCCGAGATCAAAATGTTTAGGCTTAATTTATAAAAATCCTACAAATAAGGAATATTCTCTACTTCTAAATGCATTATATATGAAAACTGAAATTAAAATTCAAGTAGATTTCATGTAAGTCCTTCAATGGACTTTCAAACAAGTTCATTGCTTGCTTCATTAAGATGTATCTAAAATTATTCCTAAAAGTCCAAGTATTCTTTCTCAATTAGTATCTTGTGTTATATTTACTTGGTAAAAACTACCCGCTTAAGAATTTCTTTTTCTTTTAATGCTGATATTTAGGGCAATATTTGCATCTTGTTAAAATATCCTGAGATTGTCTACATAAAAAATTCAATTGCTACAGTTGAGTGGCTGTTTTTCCTTTAGTTCTGCCAATTGTTAGACAACTTAAAATATGATCACTCCAAAATTTTGTTCGCTGTTGAATCTTCGTTCCTCAATTTCATGGTTTTCTTGAAGGTGTAACAAATGCCTGCTTGCTTCAGTATCTTTTTTTCTTTTTTTTACTGTTACACTTTGAAATCCAAATCTGGATATTGGCTGAAATCATCTTTCCTGTTGCTGTGTATTTATTTCCATTTGCCTGACAAAATTCTTACTCGAGGCTCCAGAAATTTAACAAAGTTGTCTGTTACAGCAATTAAAAAATCACTGGATAGCGATCTGTTTTTCTATTATGTTATGTTTCCCATGTACTGTTTCGTTATTTGCATTGCAATTATTAAGAGGGCTGTAGAGTTGGAGTCAAGATGATGCTTTTGTTAAGTTATTGGAATTGAATTTTTTTCTTACGACTACAGAGCATTGCAAGGAGTTGCGAAATCGATAATGTTTTTGGTGGATACTTGGACTGCATTTCTTGAATCTCAGTCGTAAACAAATAAAAAATTCTGACTCCACAGCCCTGATTATAACTACTACTATAATTTACCTGTGGTCAAGTAAGCTGTGAATTAGCTATTTTCAGAAATTGTTGGTTTTATTCAATGTAAGATTTACGTGTAATAGGCAAATCTTCCAAAACATTTTGTTTTGGCTGATAGTTGACAGAAGATGAACAGAATGCAGGATTACTTTTAAATCAAAAGGTGTTCACTTTTAGTTTCATGAGGCAGATGTTGATCATGATCAGGCATTTGGGATTCTTCATGTAGTATGTATAGTTCCTATGCAGATTTTACTCTTTATATTGTATTTTGAAGAATACAATGCTGTAGATGATTCAGTATTACAATTTATTTGACCATAAATTCACTGTAAGGTTTTCTCATGCCGGGGCACAACACTTCCCAAGTTTTTCTGTATGTTTAGCGTAATGGAAGAAACCTTACTTGGGGAGTTGCTTTTGCCTCATAATTGTTTTATTTAAAAATTAGTAAGGGATTTAAAAAAAATATATTTAATAAAGTTTTCATAATTTTATGGTGGAGATAAACTTAAAAAAATAAAATTAAATTTATTTAAAAGGTTGCCCTGTTTCAGTACAAACTATAATACAAAAGAGCTTTGGTTTATTTTTATCGCTTGATATGGGAAATGTAAGTTTTTTATTTTATTACCATAATAATGAATTTCATATACAGTGTGTTTCAGAATTCCTTCGGGGATTTCGGGGGCCTGTAAGCTCACAAACTCACCCACAGGGAAAGGTTGGCAGTGAAAAGAGTACATAATCAAGTTTTTAACAGTTTAAAGAGGTTCAATATGTCCTCCTCTGGTAACTCGACAGATATCAATTCTATAATCTAGCTCTTTGCAACATATCAACATCAATGGTTCTGCAGCCACGATTCTTTGTCGAAGCTCTGATAAATCACATGGTAAAAGAGGGGGCACACAAACCATTCGCTTCCTTGAATTTCCTGTACCACTTGTACTGTTTTGTCCGTCGGTGGTTCTGTATGATACTTGGGTTCTAAAACCATGCTGCACTCTTACAATTGACTCGGGTTTAGCGAGTTGGAAAATACAAAATAATTTCTGTTCGCCCGAAAACACCATGTTTCCGCACTACTGCCTCCTAGTTGAGAAACGGGTAACCAAACCATGGCATGTGACAAAAGATTCTTTCCTCTGCCATGCTCTCGTTCCTGTGGTTGAGTGTGTCTGTGAGCTATAGATCTCCGAAATCCCGGAGGGTATTCTAAAACACTGTACACTGTATATATAGAAAATTGTGATTGGGTTAATAAAGCCATAGAGCTAATAGTAGTTCCTTATACTGCAATAGAATAGAAAAACACAATGAAAAAACTTGTACTCATGATGTGGCGTTCTGTGCCCGAATAACTAATATTTGACATTTCTACCTGAAAGGCATCTAAGTGTTAAAGTAGAATATAAATTGAATTTAAGAAATAAATCTGTATTCTGTTTTATTAATTTTCATTGCTTTGTAAATATGTATTTGGTTAACAAAATTCTATTTTTTTCTCCTATGAAATTATGAACGAGATGTTAATTTTACTTTTCGTACTTAGCATTAAATAAATTTTTGAAAATGGCTTTGCCTAATTACAGATGGACACCCCAATTTAAATAACACATATTATCTAAACTGGTGTTTTATAATTTTTATTTCTTCTTATAGCCGTACTCTGACAGCTGTACATGATGCAATTCTGGAAGACTTGGTATTTCCAGCAGAAATAGTTGGCAAAAGAATTCGCATTAGGTTAGATGCTTCTCGACTTATCAAGGTTCACTTGGATAAAAATCAGCAGACAAATATTGAACATAAGGTAAGGAGGAAATTTAATATTAAAAAATTAAGTCTCTTTTTCCTTAAGAAATCTAGTTTAGTAAAATTAGTAATGGATATACAGGGTATCTACAGAATCAGGGAATTATCAGGGTATTTTGCAATTATTACTTAAAATCAGGGAATTTTTTGGTTGAACAAATCGGGGAATTTTAAAAGAAATTGTT
This sequence comes from Thereuonema tuberculata, assembly GCA_023159025.1. Lineage (NCBI taxonomy): Eukaryota > Metazoa > Arthropoda > Chilopoda > Scutigeromorpha > Scutigeridae > Thereuonema > Thereuonema tuberculata. The sequence goes on from JAFIDM010042247.1 coordinate 8,380, forward strand.
CATGAAATCAGGGAATTTTTTTATTCAGATTTTGTAGACATCCTGATATAGTATTTTATGTAACAAAGTTCCAATTAAAGGATAATAAAAATAGAATAGAAGCTTCTAATCTTGTTTCTTTGAAGTTATTACAGTTGCTACGTGTATCAGTAATGTATATCTTATCTGATTTTCTTGACACTACCTTCAGTGTGGGAGTATTTGAGATCTTAAAATGGGTTGATAATTATTTGGCTTAGCAGGCAGAAGCATATGCTGGAGACTGAACTTTTATAGAACTAGGATCCAACCTGAATTAAAAAGATTTGACATTAGATCGTGTGAAGTGCTGATTGTTTGCGGCAAGGTTTTGGTTAAAGCCACATCTTGTTTTCTTGGAGTTGGAGTTGCTCAGCAGACTTGAAATGACTTGATTGTGTGGAAGACTTGGCCAGATTAGAAAAAAATCATTAAGCCTTCAATACAAGCCTGGATTTGCATTGGGCAGGCTCTGTACTGTCGTATTGTCAAAAACTTCTTCCATAGAAATAATCACATCGAACAACCAGTTTTTATTTAGATCAGTGATTCGGGAACATTCATTATTGAATCAAGAACATGGTTGATAATTGCTTAATAGATCAGGCAAAATTTTCAAACTTTCATTTGGAAGGAAGTTATTTATTGCTTTGTGCAGTCCCACTTTTAGCTCAAGTGGATTTTAAAATGTGAACATTTTTGAAGGTCACAAGCTGGAAGGGTATGATTATTACATTGTATCTTAATAGACCCAATACAATAGTTCATAATCAAATGCCAATCAGTTGATGTTCCAAGTTTCAAAAGAAACCTAACCTTAAGACTATAAATGTAGAGTATTATATAGAATAGGTTTAAAAGAAGTTTCTATTAACATGATAGATTTTTCTATTTGAACATTTAACTTTTGTATGTGGCTTATTTATAAGGATTTAACAGTATACAACAGAATTCACGAGCAATACTTAATGACATTATGATTTGTTTTTAATTGATAGTCCCTCCCCTCTGTCTTCATTAAAATTTACCAGATGTTATTTGGTGCTTTGACAGTTGCATATTTAAATTACAATAAATGTTTAGATATAATTTTGAAATATATACTTTATCAAGAAATAATTTTTTAATTTTCAAATTCTGTATGTATTGGCGAAATATTTGGAAGTTTTAATTTTTTAAAATATATTCTTTATTTTTAGACTGACACATTTGCTGCTGTTTACAAGAAACTAACAGGAAAAGAAGTAACATTTGAATTTCCCGAACCATATTTGTAAAATAAGTTTATGAAGTAAATAAAATAAATGTAAGGGAAAACTGCATCTATCTAGCTTACTTTTTTTCTCTTATTCAGAAAAACCATTGTTTTGTTTAATTCATTTCCTTCCTTTCTCGATCTTTTACAGCCCAAGTTAATTTCATAGGAGTATTTTCAAAAATTAATCAGAATCCACATCATCGTTTTGCCTTGTGAACCACTGCTACCAGCAATCTAAAATGAAATTGGCAGTGGAATGAGAAAACTAATAGTTTATCAGTGAACTTGCAATGATTAATCTGCAAATCGGACCGAATTGGTATCTTTACTGATGACATTAAAACGATTTAAGAGAGATTGTCTAGTTGAAATAGCAAATAAATTTGTTAGTCGTACCTTTGCAAATTACCACCTTTGAACAGATTTTAGTAATGCAGCCAAATATATAATTTTCTAAGATTATTTATATAAGGCCGAATTTAGATAGGGGTCACAAATGTCTGGTTGTTCAAAGTTGTGTGCTACTTGTAACAACTTTGAACACTAGTAACTTTTACATCATTTTGGCAAAGATCTGAACAGCTTATACGAGTTTAAAAAAATATATCTTTGGCACATTTGTCCACACTGCTTCCGCTCATATCCATTTCACTTTGGGTGCTTCCGACATTCTCCTTATGGGTATGTTGTTTTCGGGATTGTAGTTAGACAGCTTTCATCTATGCTCTTTCCAGGTTCGATGTTAATCTTAGATCTACGGCCTCTTTTTGGTTAATCATGCTTTCCATATCTCATATCTTTTAAGCATGTCCACAATACAGCGTTCTGGATGACCTGTGCCTGTCCTTCACCTACCAGTAGACTTTGGAAGGCATGACAGAACCTTTGAAGGTTTAAAAGGAGATATATCCACTTTTTCAAACTCAGTCAACATGTTTTTTGCACATTTGCTTACTGGTACATTCTTAACAAGACACATTATCATGCTCAATCATTAGCTTTTGTAGCAGATGTGGAAATGCATCTTTACTCAGGCCCTGTGATTTTCTCGATTTCTGATTCCAACTATCCAAAATGCTTCTCAAGCAGGATTTAAGTGGGTGAAAAAAGGCCACATTTAAAGGTTGGTACAAGTGCGTGGAGTTCTTCAGCAAGCAGACAAAGCATATGCTTTCTTGGCCATCTTAATTACGTCAGCAGAGAAGTGGCTAGACAAATTTATCTCCAATGATTACAATGGGAATGTCTTCTGGTGTTTTCTTCTTGGCGTTTCTTTTAAGGGAAACAAACATTGTGTTAACCAATCGTTGAATGACTGAAGATTGAACTAACCACTTATTGTTCTGTTATAATGGGCTCCAGGAGGACCTCCAACAAACCAAGTGGTCCATAGGTGCTAGGCTTTATATACTACATATGGAGGTAGTACCACACCATCTGGTGAACCGCAAAACATTAATGAAATGCAGCTCTTCGATGAGTTCTTCTGAAGTTGAGAATACTTCGTTCCTCTTTTAAATACACAATGTTTGCTACCCAGGTCGTCACTGAGGTTTGTCTAATCATAGTTCCAATAATGGTTTGAGGAAAATTGTTAAAAGAAATCGTACAAGGGGAAAAAAATTAATATACAGAGCCGACACTGTAGCTAGGTCGGCAACAGCTATGCTCAGTCGTTGCCATTACTTACAAGCTATCCAATGATGAAGATTGTAAGTTTGCATGTATAAATAAAATATGCAGAACTTCAGGCGGGTGAAAATTGGTTGGTTCTGTGCAGGATGATGTGTTTAACAGGTTTCCATCAAGTTAAGTATATTTCCGTCCACCCAACTTCGGAATCGATATAAGAAGCTTGGTCTCTTAGCACTTGTCAGTTACAGTCATACCCAGTTTTGTTTAAAAAAATAAACGTTTATTAATATAAAAACCATTTATTCAATGCATCAAGTAGGCGAGAGTATGTTAATGAATTACAAGAAGTATTTCTTTGTTTTCAATTTTGATATGTTTTAGAGGTTTCAAGCAGTAGCTGATTCAAATTTTCAGACCGGAATTCTGTTACGAATTTGGTTACTTATGTAGCTTTTTCTGGAAGTATCCACGAAAAAAAAGGGGGAAAGATGACCTCTGTTCCTGAAAATCAAATTTGTAGTCAGTAATTTCATATAAACAGATACATATTGATTGGACTTAAAGTTCTTCAATTTTCCACCAGGAGTGCTGGTTGCTATCAGATGAGCCAGCAAGAATTCCCAGCACTGAACCACCAAATTTTCATCTGTGTAATGCCCGCCTGTATTCTTTAAATTAATTTTAAACAGTACTGTATTCAGTCAAACGAACCTGTTAAAAAGCCTTATACTCAGTCAAACATTGAAAGCTCATACTATTTTATTTATCTAAAATTGATTTATTATTATCTTTTGAAGCATAAAACGAGTTCTAGTTGAGCACTTGGTGTTAAACAAATTTACACACAATTCACTTTTTTTCTTTGCTGAAGATAAAGTATTGTTTATCTTTACACAAATAAATTCATACATTAAAAATCTTTCAAATAATAATGCCAAATTTAAAATCACGGCTGTGGATTCATGAAAGAAATTTGTCTACTCTGACTCTAGAAATCGTCATTACGACCTGAACTTATTAATTTATCAGAGCACGTATATTACAAAAAAAATTGCTGTATCCTTAGTGCAAATATTTTTGGTTTCAGATTGATAAAATCCTTCTAGAATGTTACTCATTTTTTTCTTTTAGAATATTAATATACTTAGTATTATTACTTATGTGAATCGTAACAATTTTTCATTAATGATTTTAATGCATGATTTTAAATTTATATACAATAGCAGTATATAGTATTTAAATTTAATAAAATCCATGTAGATTCAGGAATTTCTATTTAGATCTCTCAATGTAAAGGACAAATAAATGGTTGAAAAATTTTTGCATTGAGGGACTTAACTGCATAGCAAGGATCATTTTAGCATTCAAAACAATATTTCAATTTCATTTTACTACTACTATTTTTCCTATGAAACAACACCTGAAGATCCAATCAAATAATGATAAAAATTGAAATAATTAAAATAAATTATACTTAAGATTGAATGATGGCTTTAATGTTTGATTAAGTGTCTTTAAGACTTATTTTTACAGATTCCGACATGAAAGGAAAACATTCGTTTAATTCTCTGTTATGAAATCAGAAGATGTTAACCCTTTATCTCCTGCCACAAAATGAAAAAAGTTGGGGTTCATGACATTTCAAATTTGAACCAGTAATATTGAAGTTGTGAAAACATTTTTTTTTTTTATTCAACGCCCGGGCTCTTAGAACTTTCGCCTTTTGGCCTCGACAAGGAGAGAGAATTGTGAGCAATTTAGCCTAAGAATTGTTGCCCAGGGTACATCATAGGAGATGGCTCACACTATACCCATAGAAACAGATGAAACACAGAAGAAAGTAGAAACATCCAAGCCCAGATTACATCATATCTGCCTCATGGCAGGAACGCCAGCCACTCAGACCACTATGCCATGCTGGAAGTCATAAAAATACAATAATTATCGTTTTGATGAAATTGTATTTAGTTTTTTTTTTATTTATTTATAATTTATCCACTAAAATGGACATTGGATATATCGAGGATCAAAAGTTGAAATTAACCAGTGAACTATAATTTGATTTATAAGAAAGAATTTAATACATAAAACTGATGATGATTAAAGAATCGCGTTTCGACATTTTTTATGAAATAAATGCAATCAGTTCTGACTTAATTGGGAATACACTTTGCAAAAGCTACTGTTTGCTTTTTTTTTATTTGAGTGTCTACAATTGGCTTCTTGGAGGATGGAATTGATTTGTTGACATTAATGAAATAGCAATTTGAACTTCAACAAACCCATAGAACCTTGGTGAGCTCTGTATACCCAAGCATCCACAACTGCCATAACAAATACGCGAAAAACTAAACGCAGATACCATTTTCTTGTCTTTTATAAATATATGATACAAAGACAAAAACATGTCTGTAAGATAGTCCCCACATTGTTGCATTACATTCAGCAACAATGTTGGGTCTTGGTATTTCCGTAGGTCCTGCATGTTCCCGGCGACTTATTAGAATAATTGCTGGCAAGTGTTATGACTGTTATCCATCCAATTACAAATCATTTTTTTTTTTATTTTCATCTATATAGAAATCATATGAGCCTCTTCCTGATTTTGACAACTCCAACTTTGATTTTATAGGACAACCTTTCAATCTGTTCATTGTAATAGTTCCAATTGCCCCTCGGATTCTTTTCCTGTAAATATAAAAGAAGCTCAATGAATTAAAGTATTTATCAAAAGCTATTATATGTCCAGGATTTAAGTTCTGAGTCATTCTACATAACCATTGAGAGCTTAATTAATTTTGGACTATCAGTTTCGGGTTCTTTACCTGATGATACTTCAAATTGGTAAACTTAGACCTGATATACTGCATTTTCCCCAAAGTTTATACACCTATTTAATTGGTTTGTTGGTCATGTAAACTTACTTTCTATCTCTTCCTTTAAAAGCACCATCATTTCGACTAACTGCTGTAGTTTCAGGTTTCATAAAATTTTTAAAATTAGAATTTAAAATGTCTTATTAGTGGTGGAATCTGGAAGGTTTGGATCAGGCGGTAATGTGTTATCATTGAAGTGGAGATTCTGTAGAATTTCAAAGAAACGGTTTTTCAGCAGTGAATTTGCAACTGAAATTTGCTTTGTATTACATGACCAGTGCATTATCATCAAAGAAAAGTCTTACGATTGACATAGAAAATACAATGCCCAAAAATATAGTAATTCATATGGCTTTATAAATTCTACACCTCTTCGTTGCCATTTTTTTTTGCTGAATAAACAAATTTAACTGATTTAAAATAATATTAAACATCTCTTCTGTGAAGAATATTGTAGCCTTCTGGATCCCAACAGCAGACAAATTCAAAAATTTTGGGTCTCCCTAAAATTTGTGTTATTAGAACCTGAGTGCCACAAAAATTTTTAATCACTTAAATTAAGAAGTCCTTTCAGAAGGACCGTCGGGACTTACGATATTTAAAAGGATGTTGAACATAAGTTTTATTTTAAAATAAAACACTGCATAATGCATGGAAAACATTATAAAGACATTACATAATTAAAATTGTTCAATAAATATTATGTAATACCAAGAAACTTTTTTTTAAAATGATAAATGCGAATTAATAGCAAAAAAAGTAAGGGATAAAAAGCAAGTCTTCCTGTTTAATTTCAAAAAAAATACTGTAGTCATACCGTTGTTACTTACGAAATGCAATAAAGCAATTTCGATCATTGGTTAAACATACATACACTTTACAATGAATACGGTACGTGATAGTCTTCATTTTACACGTGAACAGATGAATGGCTGGTATATGTATGGACTTATCTCTCCTTACCTGCAGTGGAGGAAGAGGCAGTATCTTTCTATCAGTTCTTTAGTCATCATCATTATAACGCTGACTGATCAGATTTTGGCCAATAGCTAATTTGAACTCCATGCTCTTCAAAATTGATTTCGGAAGATTTTTTAGCATGAGCTTGCCTTCGATATCACATCCATGCATTTGCTATCACCAAGTCAAAAAAATGGAAATTGTTCTAAAAGTCTATTTTTTCATTCTATTAATACTTCGTTGGTAACTCATCATTCGGTCTCCACACCCTTTATATTTTTCAATGTACAACTTTACAACATTTGCCTGTGGAACTTCAATGAAAGCGTTTTCTTTTTTTGCCCATTTTCTACACTTTTGTTGTGGCTCTATCGAGCTGTCAGTGGGTGTGATTATGACAGCTCTTATGCATGGCGCAAACGATGCAACTTCGGGCCGAGTTGCATGTGCAACTTTTGGCCTAAAGCGTTTTTTTAGCTGCTTGGGCAAAGTTGCAACCGGAATTGCACACAGAAAAAGCTGCAAAGGCGAGGATTTCTGTCGATTGCAACTTCGAAAGCTGCATGGAAATTACCCAATCACAGTGCAGCGTTGGAACACGCAGTCGTGACGTCACTCCCAGGGGAAACATGGCATCTAAAACAGATTTCCGTCGTTTCAGATGGGCAAATAGCGAATAACAATGAATATCAGAGTATTGCGAGTTTCTTTCACACATAAATACAGTTTATATGTAAATGCAGAAATTTAATGCGGCAGAATGTATCGGAGCGTTTGAAAAACCTAGATTTTTTGAATTTTTCAGATTGGAAGCAGTGTTCGCAATGAATTATGGGATTGTCGCTCAATGTTTTACTGAAGAATTGACGATGGCACCAATCACAGATGTCAAGTGACGTTATTCAAATTCGTACTGTGCTTCGTTTGTTGTCCGAACGGCTGCGCAAAGAATGTTGCATTGTGTGCACCCCTGACTGTCGTTTGCAACCTTTTTTGTGCAACGAGTTGCACAGCAAAAGCTGCATCGTGTGCGCCCTGCTTTTACTGTGTGGTTTGACAACAAGCCAAAGTTATGCAATGTTGAAACAATAGCTTGGCTACTACCCCATGGTTTCCCTTTAAAACTGGCATCTGTGGGTAAAGGACAGATTTTTGGAACTGTTCTTCATAATTATTCCAGTAGTAAGAATGTCATTGTTTTTCAGATGCTTTAGCAAAGGCAACGATGTAAAATATCTGTCAAAATACAGGACATTTCCTGGTTTCAAATGTTGCATCAGTCAAATAAACAGCTGAACCACCAATTCCAGATTGTGTATTCGAATCCAAAAAAGTTCCCTTTCCTTGATTAACTTTCCAAGTCTAATATCATGCCAGTCGAGTTCGCAAGAATGAAATTTTTTAAACCTATTGGGTTAAGTTTGTCATATATTGTTTGAAGTTGTACTTGCTGCTAAATGGAATCATTTGTTCATCAGTGCACACTCGCTAGTGCATTGGTAGAGTTAAGCATGTTTTGCGTATTCTTTCAATGAGAGGTCTGACTTTCCAAAGTTTGTCCGTTGCACTGCAATTTTCAGATTACTTCTGATTTTGAAAAAACTATCTCTAGTCATCACTGTGGCAACAGATGGTAGATTACTTTTCTTTTCCCAATACATCTGCAACCTTGGAAACTTGAAGATGCCCATCAGTAAACTCATAACGTAAAATTGCTGCATCTTAATACGTATTATAGAAGGGGATTTCACAGTTTCTTTAACTATCCGTTGATTCGTGCAGTCTGCAAAACACTAAAAAATGGCTTCATCAATAAACTGTTCGAAATATTTTGCTGAAGTCCAAGATTGCCTTGCAATGAAGAGGACATTGTCACTGTCCTCGATATATTCACTTTATGATGAACAAAAGCTTTTCTTCTGATCCCACTTGTATTCATTGCTTTTGGACTGGGATGTATTTATTTATGAGCATTTATTTATTTTTCTTTCTCGCATTTTTTTTCTGGAGTGATTTCATTTTCACTACTATCTGACTCACTGGTAGAATCATCTAGCGAGTTTCCTTCAAATTCATCATCATCATCCGACAATTCAATATCTGAAGAAGGCATTTCGAGATATTTAAATATTTCTTTCGAAGTAAGAGGCCTTCTCTGCTTTCTATTTCTTTTTTCTCTTACAACAAAAAAAATAACAAAACCTTAAGGTCTAGCAATTGAGGCGACTGCAAATCTTATATTTCTTTTTCCAATACACCTAAAATTCTGAAAATTTAAATATGAACTTGTGAAGCATCTAGGACTCCTATTTTCTTGTTTTAATTTTCTAGATATTTTGTAATTAATTACATTAAAATTCAAAAACAGTTAATTTTTGGTGTTTTGAGAAATTACTTACGAGTCAATATTTTCAACTTAAAAAAATTGTAAAAGCAAGAAATGATAAAAAATTCGCAAAATAATGATTTGTATTTAAAATATTTATTGGTGCAACAGTTAATTTAAAAAAAATAAAAATGGTTTTTTTTTTAATTGAGATTAAATTGAGGGGCCCAATGGAAAAGGGGCACATGCCACCTCTATATGGATTTTGATTTTTTGCTATTGTTGAGTAGATCCTACTTTCTAGTATCTATTCTATTAACCATCATCTTCAATCGCCATCTACTTTCACTATAAGTTTAAATATTTACAAGTAGATACCAACTCTCCACAGGCAATTACTTTTTCTAAAACTTGCTTTCCTGCAAAATTACCATTTGGTGGCATGTGCCTCTTTTCCACTGAGCCCCTCAGTTATCTTTTTAAAAATTAACTACAGTAAAACCCCGTTATTACGCTCCCGCTTATAGCACTATCCCGTTCTTTACGCTCCTTTCCTACGGTCCCTGGAATTTTCTATGTAACTCTGTATACTTTTACCCTCTTATAACGCTTCAAATCCCGCTTGTAACGCTTTTTTATATCGGAAATTTTGTATCGAAAAGAAATGTAACACTGTAAAGATTCTTTTCTTTCCCTGGTAGGAGGGAATCTTTGAACTCTTTGAAGTGCGGGTCTGTGATACAGTAAGTTAGTGCAAAATTTCGAAGCGGAAATATCTTTCTATTAGTGAAAAATTGTAAATTCTCCGTAAGTACGACGAGAATTCTACACTAAGTCAGAAGGATTTCGCAGAATCTCTAGGAATTCCCTCATCCAGTCTGAGAACAATAATAAAAAATAAGAATGGAATTACCAATGCAGCGAAGGATGGTTGCAAACGTAAAAAAGTAAAGTGTGGAAAATATTAAGATGCCGAGGAAATTCAAATTGAATGGATTCATCAGTCCCGTGATGCATCAGTGCCATTAAGTGGCCCAATCATTCAAGAAAAGGCACGTGAAATAGCGGGCAGTGCACTAAATCTGCTCCGAAAATATATTAGTGTTGCTCCTAGTGGTGTATCAATTGATGTTAATAGTTACTTGAACCGGATTGAAAATGTCATAATTCATAACAGTAGCACACGCACACACGGCAAACCACAATCACAGATTTTTTCAATAGGAAATAAGCTCACATTTACAATATATCTATTGCAGAATCAAGTATCTTTCCTGTAAAATGGTGTCTAAATGTTTCCCCATCTCATAAATCATTTCCCGTCTATAGCGCTATCCCGCTTATTACGCTTGTAGGCCATGGTCCCTTGACGAGCTTAATAACGGGGTTTTACTGTATTACATTAATAATAAATATTTTTAATGCAAAACATTATTTTACAATTTTTTTGTCATTTCAGTTTTTTTTTTAAGTTATACGATTACTACCTCGAAAAATTCCTCCAAAATTGACTGTTATTGAATTTTAATTTAATTAATTGCAGAATATTTTGAAAATGAAAAACAAGAAAATAGACATCCAAGATGCTTCACAAGTTCATATTTAAATTTTCAGAATTTTAGGCGCATTGGTTAAAGAAATATAAAGGTTTGCATTTGCTTGAGTCAGAACCTTCAACGTTTAGTCCCAATGGTCCTTCTAAAAGGAATTCAATGTTTTGTGCCGTTTCAAATAGTACCAAATCATTTACAACTAATGACTGCTTTGTATAATGAAATTAGACCTTTAACAACAAAATAAAGTCAACAGAATGAAACTTTAAGCATATTTGAAAGCTAAACAAAGTTCATACATGAGAACCACATGTTGTTAGCGCTGGTACTATGAGCAGAACATGTTGAAAATTACTGTTCCACGACTGACAATGAATCCAAAACGAAAATTAAGTTTAAAATTCCTTCTATAAGACTGCAGGGACTGAAATTCGTAACTTCAAATTAACCATGAGCAGTGATTATTTTGCAAAAGTCCTTCCAGTAGGACTCCAGGTCTCAAGAGATTAAAAAAAAACTGTTGGGAGGTGATTGATTTGTAAGTTTATCATAAGGGGTATGTAGTGGCTGTACGTCAAATACTGAAAGATCGTGCATTGTTTCTACTTTTGTTCACTTTGTCCAGGAATTATTTTTTTATTTGTTCTGCGAAGAAGTAAACCCCAGATCTTCACTTTCACTGCCATTTGCCTCTTCATCTTTAGATGAAATACTACTGTCTGTTGTCATTTCTTCTTCACACTTTAGGTCTGTAATAAATTCCTCAGACAATTAAAGATCATCATCACTTTCATCTGGTATAGGTGCTTCTACGAGGGTTTATTCATAAGTCATGCAGCTATTTTTTTTATCTCTCGAAACATGCTATCACTGCAAATCGGATATATATGTTTGAAAGTATGTGACGTGTAGTATGAAATGTTGCAACCATACACTACCGTACAGTAATGGACCGGACACCTGCATATTTACATAAAATCAGACGAGATCGTCAAAGTGCATGTGCGCACATGATCAGCGAGTTTCAACAGGCATCAGGGGTTACATTGCGGAATACATTACAATCATAATACATTGCGAAAGGAATTGAACGGCCTTAAAATCCTCAAACCACACATCTCACCATTCAACAGAACCGCCAGACTCAAGTGGTATTTGCAAAGTCGCAACTGAACTGTAGAGCAGTGGAAAACAGTTTTATGGAGTGTAACGTGTCTTATCACCTTACACTCTCTTCCAGTCGGATGGATGTGTTTTGAGTATGGCGAATGCCAGGCTTTTACCAGAGTGCATCGTTCCAACTGTGAAGTTCGGCGGTGGGGGAATCATGCTGTGGGGGTGATTCTCGTAGTATGGTCTGGGACCATTGCATGTTGTTGCGGGTATCTTGAACTCCGAAGGCTACAAAGACATTTTGGATAATCGGGTTGTTCCTACTCTCTGGCAAATGCTTGGAAATGACGATAGTTACTTTCAGAATGACAGTGCTCCATGCCATGTTTCAGCCTCTGTCCAGCAGTGGTATACAGAGATGGCTGTAAAGCGGCTTCCATGGCCTGCTCAAGAGAGTCCCGACCTAAACCCTATTGAACATTTATGGGACGAGTTAGAGCATCGATTGAGGGCCAGGGGACCACGTCCGACATCTATAGCTGCACTGGCCATGTTCTTGAAGCAGGAATGGACATAAAAACCCTTAGCTCTGTATCAAAACTTTGTGGAAAGCATGCCCCACAGGGTGGTTAATATAATTTCAGCACGTGGGTGCCCATCCCATTCTTAAATCAGTTACACTTTCACATGTTTCCAATAAAGTGCACTGTCCGGTCCATTAGTGTAGGGTAGTGTATGGGCATGTGTGCAGGAATCACTGGGAGGATAGAAGGAACAAACATGACATTTGAAATCAACTGTTTATTCATCTACAACCTGTAATGCACAATGAAACATCACTGGGAAATCATTGTGTTATGCACATATAACCTGTTTTAACATCATTCAAAGTAGTTTCCCAGGTTGTGCACAGTTCCTTGCGATCGATGGGGAAGATGGAAAATACCATTGGCTGCATGCGATTCGATAAAGTGTGCCACCTCGAAATTGCAGTGATGATGTCCTGTGTGTTGACAAAGTCTTCACTTTAGGAATGAGATTAAAGTCACAAGTACTAAGATCAGGGGAATATGGTGGGTGTGAAAGGGCTTCCCAACCTCAACAATGTAAACAACGTTTAACAATGTTTGCTTTGTGAGGTCTAGCGTGGTCATGCAAGATTATTGCGTTACTCACATACTGCACGACGAAGGTGGTACTATACTGTCTCAAAAATGAGATGTAATATTGGGCAGTTACACTGTGTCCCTCCCGAACTGGATGACACCACAGAACACTTTGAGTGTTGTACGCCAAAATGATCATCAGCTTTGTGGTGGATGGATTTTGACGACCCTTGTGACCCAGGATGATGCCATTCAATGGACTGTTGCTTCAGTTCCGGTTCATAGGCTCATGCCCATGTTTTTCGATTGCAATGATACGATGCAACATGTCATTTCTTGTGCGATGAAATCTCTGTTGATTGATACGTCTCATAGCGAGTCCACTGCTCTATCTCAGTTAGGTGATGTAGCACCCACTTGGAAGCAATCTTCTGCACATGTAAGCCCTGCAGTAAAATGTGTGTGCACACAGTAATACCTGTACGCTGAACTAATTCCATCACAGTCCAGCGATCTTCCATGAGGCACTGTTTGATCACAGCCACTGATACATCTTTGTGAGCTGACACAGAACATCCACTGCGAGGAAGATCGATGGTTGAGGCTCTTCACCGTTTAAAGACCTCTACCCATCTTGCTATGGTACAATAGGGTAGCGCAGGAATGCTCAATGCTTCGCGAAGCTTGGCATGACACTCATATGCGTTGTGGCCACGGAGAACAGCTATCTTACACGTACAAGCGCTGTTCAACTTTGGTTACGTCCATTATGCACCGCAGTCTCAACAAAACTGACACAGGGAGCATGCGTACTGCCAAATTAGGGCATGCATGCCTCATCTGGTTGCAACATTACGAACTATATGTTGCTCACTTTTAAACATAACCGATTTCCAGTGGTAGCACGTTTTCAAGAGATAAAAAATTGTTGCCATGACTTATGAATTGACCCTCGTATAATTGCGACAGATGATCTCTGTTTCTTGTAAAAGTCACTAACAATGAAAAAAAATAAAATAGCTATTTACAGATTTTGATATAAATATCTTAAATTCAAACATTTTTTTTTTCAATGCTCTAAATGCATACACAAATTCATACAAATAATATTTATTAATTTTTTTATTGTTAATGCTCATCATATATTATTACATTCATATTATTCATATTCATATTAAATATTTATTATTTTTTTATTATTTATGTTTATGTTATTATTTAAAATAAATATAACTCTTTCTAATTTGTATAATATATTTCAAATATACATGTATTTGTGTATATTTCTACAATTACCTTACATTATAAATTGAAATATTGGTAAGTTATGCTGGGCGAACACGTAGCAACAAGCGGCAATATTGCTCATTTTTATTGCTGACAACCGTTTCCAGCAATAAAAATGAACAATATTGCCCATTTTGCTGGGCGAACACGTAGCAACAACTGTGTGTTCGCGCGTGATAACGGTTGTCAGTAATAAAAATGAGCAACATTGTCGCATGTTGCTACGTTTTCGCCCAGCTTTACGGGTACGGCTACGCCTATATTTGCTAAAAGGGGCGTCACTGCACAATTAGGCAGTGAATGGGAAGATCGCTTCTGATTGGCTAGTACCCGTATCTGGACTTTAGCCGAAATATTCATAGAAATGAATCGATGAGTTAATAAATCCTTCAACAATAAAATGATTTATAAATCTTAAAATTTGATTTTAAAAAATAATAAATATCGTAATTATTACTTAAACATCAAAATTTTAGGTTAAATTTATAAAAACTATGACTGAGATATCATGTAGAAAGTGAAGGCTAAATATCTGCACTAATGTCAAAAAAGCCCAATGTCCATTTAAATGGACTTTTACTTTCATCGCCCACATGGGGTTATATAATAATTATTTATAATCTCTGAACATTGTTGAATTTAAAAATATAAAATATATTTTGGATATGTCCACCTTTTCTATAAAATATTTAGAAAAAATGAGAAACTCACCTCGTAGAGAAACCACTGAACGTCGCAATTTCTTTCAATAGTTTCAAACTATTTTGTTGAAGCACTGACATCTACTGGCAAAAATTGTCACTAAACTATATATTTTGAAAGTTAATGATTCTACATGGAACTTCTTTATCACTGCAAGATTTCTCACTTGGAGACATGTCGTCCTGTCACAGATTAAAAAAAATTATATAGCAAAATGTTCAGCTAAAAAAATAATAAATAATGGCACCAAACTTTTTACCGGTTGATTACGAAGAAAAAAAAATATTATTTCTTCTCATTATTTCGAAGTCAGATTGAAATAGAGTAAAAAAACACTAACAGTCATCGGTGTTGATGTAGTCCAATGGAAAGCACTTCTGACTTTAAACGAAAGTATCTACGTTCGAAACTGATCCA